>CM075027.1:16441094-16462932 GCA_037576675.1 Pangasius sanitwongsei
TTGGATGGGTTAAATGCAGAGCACAAATTCCGAGTATGGGTCACCATACTTGGCCACAAGTCACTTCACTTCACTACTCGCACTCTGAAATTTTAATCAGTAATTTCAATAGCGTGGAATTTCAACTACATGTCCTGACTTTGATACGCTGCAGTGCACCGCACAAGCCCAGTCCTCTCATGAGATGCTATGAGTGCAGTGTGCCTGAAATTACACGAGAATTGTGAGCCCTTAAAATGGGGTCACTGGCCAAAAAAAACCCAAAAAACTCTGGGAAAGTCAATTAGATAAAAGATAAAAGGGAACCCAACATTTTTAAACCCAAATTATCCCAGGACACAAATGAGAACATAGGTCATAAGGCAGCTTTTATAAGCATTTAACAGAGCTCAAAACAGCAGCACTTATGTGACTCTGGATCCAGATAACACGAAGACATATTGTGCATAAAATATTACAGCGGGTCTGCTGACTTAAACTGCAGTACGTTTCCTCTTAGATTTGGCACAACTGATAAATCATGACATTCGAAATATATTTACATTCCTGCGCTACTGAAGGATTCATGATGATGTTAGCAAGGGGGAGATCCGTCATCTCTGGGACTTAACAAGAATGAAAGCTATAGAGTGTCATTTGGGGACATCCATGAAATTGAGAAGAGGTGGAGCGGTTTGGGCTGAGAACGTTGGATGAGGGATGACGGATGATTCATTGATCAGGTCTGGTCTGGTCGGTTCAGAGTTTCTGAAGCCATTTCTAGCACTCCTTCAGCTTAGCAGGATTTGGTCCCAATCCACCTTGGATACAGGTGCTTCAGTGTTCAGTGTTCACATGCTAAAGTCCTGAGGGAGCGAAGCTGAAAAAAATATGAAGAAGAGAGATGAATTCAGAGAGCATGCTGGTCTTGGCGAGGGAGTCAGCCCAAGTGATGCTCATTTGGTAATTAAGTGGGTCATAAATAAAGGGATCTATTCATCCATGGTGAAAGGAAAAGAGATTCTTTAGAGTTGGCAAGTGAAACAATCTCTTTCTCTTTGGTACATCTGAAAAGCTTTAACTGCTTGTCAGGAAAAAGACGTTCCCTTAAATCACCGGATGGATGAGATGTCTGGCTGCCTCCTCTTTACCTTGTGTATCTGTTTTTTTGGACATGTGTGTGTGTGTGTGTGTCATCATTGTGCTACTGGTTTAAGCATTTGTTTCTCATGTCCATGTTCTTTCTTGATGCATTTTTAGCTATTTGAGTCCTTGTCCATGTAAGTCCTTGCATGTCATTCGCCATATATACAAGGCCGTGGACAAGTATTCACCCCCTTGAACTTTTCCACATTTTGTAGTGTTACAACCTGGAATTGAAATGGACTTTCTAAGGATTATATGTCATAAATCTCAAAATATTTCTGAAAAAAAACAACAACAACCTAAACTCCCTATATTAATGTCATAATTGTTGAATAGAGTCAACCTGTGTGCAATTAAAATGTCACCCAGAGTTTCTTGGAGAACAAACCTAAAGAAACAGCATCATGAAGACCAAGGAGTTATCAAAACAAGTCCAGGACCAAATTTTGGAAAAGCATCAATCATGGTTTGGTTATAAAAAAATATTCCAAACTTTAAACAACATTAAATCCTTTATTTAAAGAAATGGAAAAATATGTCACAATCACGACTCTGCCTAGAGGAATACGTCCACCAAAAGTAATTTACCAGGTAAAGTCAGGCTAAGAGGCCAAGTGTAACGTTCAACACGATGCTACCACCACCATGTACCACTATTGGGAGCAGTGTTGGATTTCCAAGGACAAACAGTTCAATTTTAGTTCTCATTAGATCTGAAAGCCATTTTTCACATGCCTTTTGGCTGACTCTGAACAATGTTTCATCTTGCTTACCATAAAGCCCAGCTTTGTGGCATCTCCGTCGTCATAAAGTCACTGCTTGACAGTTTAATTTGTGAATAAATAAATAAATAAATAAATAAATAAATAATCGATTGCTGTTTTCAGTCAACTCTTGCATGTTGGAACAAACTTCAGGCAAGTCTATTTCTTGTCCTAAAATCATGTTGTTTTGAAAGTTGACCGATGAAGAGATCAGATGCAGCATACCAGAAGTGGGGCCATGTGGCGGAACAAAACGAATATGTGAGTTCTCTGCATGTGGGAACTGAAATTCGTCTGCCATTTGGTGTGTGTTCAAACACACACGTACACACACATACACACAAAGACACATACAGAGAGAGTTTTTGGCTGAAAGAAGGCACGGGTATAATCAATCCTTTTGTGACATCTAGCCTGCACGCTTCCCCTACAGACCACTAGAGGGCAACCTTCCCCGAATATTAACTCACTTCTTCGGTTGTATTTCCTATTTCCTGTTGAACTGCTATAAATATGCAAAGCCTTAATATTTGCTACCCATTCTTGTGAGTTCTGTGCCATGTTTTGTGGATAGATTCTTTGTGTTTGACCTTGCCTTGCCTTTCTGTTTTGACACTTTTTTAATATTTTGGTATTCTGACCCTGTTTGGCATTATGAGTCTGATTCTGGACTTTGTTTTGGATTTGACATATCTCAGGTCAATTTTCTGGAATGACCCTGCCTGTTTTGACTTTGTGTTTTTTTCAAATAAACCTCGTACATATGGATCCTTACTCCATGTCACACCTTTAGCTACACAGCAGCTTGTATAACATCTTAATCTTGAGGAACGACCAGTGAAGATCTACTAACAGAGCAATCAGCGGAGAGGTGGATTTGGATTTGGCTTTGATGAAACACACTATCCTCTGAACACCTTAAAATCATTTCTTATACCACAGTCATTTGGCAACGACTACAACTTTTTAATAATTAACGAATGACATTTTTTAAATACATTTATAGTTCAATTAAATGTTGTGGAATGTCTGCGAAACAAGTTAGTTCCTGTTATCGCTTATGTTATAGCAGCTATAAAACACTCACTGGCCTCTTGTTTTAGTCTCTTAAAGTTATTAAGATAAAAATGTGCATCTTGTCATGACAATACAATGAGCGCATTAATGTGAACCTGTGATTTGCAGTTGTGTTACTGTCAGAGTCGCTGTTATAGAAAATGAATCAACAACTTCTGACCAATCAGATTTGAGAATTCAACAGTGCTGTGATATGATAATGTGATTGATGCAGAGTATCGTTCCATCACCTTTAATATAACATAGTGAATATGTCCAGAGCTGATGTTAATCTCATTATACCATAAAGTTTTTCCTGTCAGTAGTGATGATGGAGTATGGCCACCACGTGGTGCAGCATAACCATTCCAAGCTCCTCTGTGAGAAGGCCAACACGTGGAACGGCTTTCTGTACTTCTACAACTTTTACAAGGTTTCCTGTTTGCGTGTCTTTGTCTGTTATTTCAAAAGCTTGCTTTCACATTGTATTTTATGAGCCATGTTGCCACAGATAATGATGCCTGTGACGTGTACGCCATTTTATCATGCTTGTTTACCAGCTATGCTATCCACACTGTCTGATTAGCCACAACTTGTTGTCCAATGAGGTCATCAAGCCCTTAAGTGAGCATCAAGCAAGAGTCACTTATTAGGAAGCAATGGTTGTAGATGGCCATGTCAGCACTTCTTTTGGCTAATCTGGACATCCTTTATTCTCAATGTTTATCATGTGTTCACATGATTTTTTTTTATAGTGACAAAATGGAGACCGCTGAGACCTTGTGATATAATGCATTGCTCAACACTGTCAAAATGTTGATAGATATTAGATTTTAGCCCTCCATTTAATATCACTGGCTATATCCCCTGGACCAAGATTTCCACAAACATAGATCTCCATTACAGCATTGCTGTCTGTAATGTGTGTTTGGGATTCAAAGGTGTTCCTCTCTTACTTTGTATGTGCATTTCTGCAGCTTACAAAGCCCCAAAATAACTATATAGTCACGTGTAGAGATCTGCGACCGATTTAGTGCCATTGTGACCAAAGATAGTCAACAACAAAGTTCTGGCAGTGCAAAAAATATTTCTCATCTAAAAGCCTCCAAAAAGAGGACGGCATACGATGATACCAAACTCACGGGATAGCTACATATTGTAGCTGAGATGGCAAAACACAAACACACTTTGCTAATGGTCCATATTACCTCATATTTATATGAGCCTGTTTTTTTTTTTTTTTTTTTTTTTTTTGCACCAGATGGTCCCGGCATCACGCTGATTGATGACGTAAACAGAACGTAGTCATTTTCTTTAATTGCAGGTCCACCATTAGAGGATCTTCACTGTATAATCCGACATGGAGAACAAACTGCTGAAATCGTGCAGTTTTAAAAAACGTCTAATATCCAAAGAATTTTTCTAAAACAAACCATGAAGGGGCATCCAGGCAAATTTTAAATTTTACAAAAGGAGTTTGTGCTGGAGAAGAGTCTATGATGGTGCTTAAGATGATCCCAAGACACACACATGCATGTCTTCATGAAGCATCTAAAAAAATAGATGTCCCTTTTTGTACACCTGGGTAGTGTGTATATATATATATATGCGTGTGTGTGTGTAAGAGGAAGAACATAAGCAAGAGAAGCGTTTTTCAGAGGAATCACGGCATCTGAATTTCTAGTAATTCTAAAGATATTGAAGGCCCGGTGGGGACGTTTGAGATGATTCTGGAAATCTGTTAGTATCTTTCACATACTATATTCTGCAGGGTAATTGCAGGCAGCTGGGAAAAATATAAGCGCATCTCATGAAGCCAGGAGGAGATCAGACCTTCACCATGTCCTTTGTCTTGTTAAAAACAAACATCGGTTTTTGAATATGCTTCAACACTGTTGTCTGCCCTACAACTACAGTGTTTTTCACTGTGATCCTTAATTGTCACTTGCAATATCCATTCATGTGTCCACTTTATTGGGGATATATTAGACTGAACTGTGAAAATAATGAAGATTAACGACATTCTTATGCTAGCATGGCTAATCTGTCATGAAGTTTTTTTTGTTTTTTTTTCCCTCAACTGGATCCCAACTCAGAACACCAGTTCAGAGCAACCAGGTGTTACTGCAATTAGAAAGAATATGATGCGTCTTTTATGATTTATGTTTTGGGGAAAGATTTACCCAATGTGCTCTTGTAGCTAACTTTTTATGAGTGTCGCAAGAGTTTTATTTGGCATTGATGCCTGGTATTTCTCACAAGCCATAACCTGTGACTTATGGTAACTCCTAAAGTGCAAAACGCATTAAGAACCCAAAAACGTAGAAACAAATCAGAAAACACAACAACATATCAGAAAACGCAACAACAAAACCAAAACACATCAGAAGTCATTCTTTAATTATTTATTAATTATTACTTTTTCGGAGTAATTCTTTTTATATATCTTTTTGTATATTACAAAACTCATGCTAATGCCTTGTATAGTCGATAGCATAACTAAAATAACATCATACAAATGCCCATCTCTCAGACTAATGTACGCTGGAGCCAATAAGCAACGAGTATGTGACCTAGCCTCTCCGTATTCAGTTCATGTTTTCAAATTTTCTGTTTCTGATTTGTTGTGGTGCTTTTGGTTTTCTTGCCTTCAACGTAGTAACCTGTTGCGCACATACCTTTATTCCCTCCTGATCTTTAAAGAATTACGAACAACATAACATTTGACAGAATATCATGACCACACTTCACAGCAGCTGCGATACAATTTAGCACAGATCAGAAATCCAATTTCCTGCCCTGGATAATTAATTATGCTGGCTGCTTTTTTTTTTTTTTTTAACCTCAGTTCAACTCACTTTATTCAGTTGTTTGGTGATATTTATAGGTAGAGCTGCTAAACTGCACACTTTTGTTGATCTGCTTCTGATGGCTGACGTCTTAATGGCCGTTCATTGCGTTTAGATGAAGGAGTTGAAACCGAAACACTCTAACATGTGATGGCTTTTAGTTTCTTGGCGTCATTCAGCGTTCCTCTCTAGACAAGAATCCAAGATTGGCTCAGGAAAAAATGGCTTCCATTTTTTTTTTTTTTGGCTTTTGAAACTTGGACCCAAAAAAATGGCTTGGATAGGAGTTTGATTAAGTCCAGGAAAACTGCACCTGTCATGAGCAGAGGTGAGATGGAATTACGATTCTAGTTTTGTGTGTCCATTAATGTGATTTTTCAATGGACTCCAAGGGCCAAGGGATTAATGTGCTCATAAACAGAAGAGAGTCCCACAAAGCCCTCTAGTCTATTTTCCTCTCCATTGACATTGGCATGAACGTATCTCAGAGGCCTGCTCCTGTGGTAGAAAAAAAGACATTTTTCAGGGTCTTTGGCCATATTTAGTCCCCGAATATGAAGAACGGTTCAGCTTGGCCAATAAGAATTAGCTTCAGTGCATGCCATGTGTATTGCTAGCGCAGCTGTAAAAGATGTACTATCTTGTAGTGCCAATATTCTCCAGTTGAGTGTGGCTTTGGTAGTTGATTTATAGGTTCACAGATGTCATTGTCATCTCTGACTTTCAGCACTTTCAGATTTTTGCACCTGCTACCTGAAAACCTCTCTCCCTCTCTTTTTTTTTTTTTTTTTTTTACGAGAGCCCGTGAGAGGATCTGGAAGGTCTGTTGTTTTTCTAACAACAGTGCAGCACACTTCCAGGATCGTGGGCTGTCAACACACCATTCATCTCCATGCACAAAACATATTTGTCATCTTTAAGAATGCCAGAACTCCTGCTGGGATACTCATCATGCGTGTGTGTAATGGCTTTCTGAGGTAGACCGGAGTCTTTTGGGGAAAACGGCCATGCCAATTTAATCGAAACCCCCAAACCACCACCATTAGCTCATCCCCTAGTCACCTCCACTTAAACCAAAATTCGGGAACATAAGAAAAGCTCTCAGGTTTCATCTTGACATCTCTTCTTTTTAACTTTTAAACCATGAAGACTCGACAGTTCTTTCTTTTGCAGTAAGGAAGTAAGTAAGGTTCACTAGGGGGAAAAAATAGGGAATGGAAAGTGTTCTGTTTAGATTTACACAAAGGGCTCAGTCATGTCCTGGACTGATTTTTTTTTCTTATGGTGATATCCTTACAGCCTGCTCGATTTTAAATGCAACCAATGCTAATTTTGGCCAAGCTACCTTTTCAAAAAAAAACTTTATACATATTGTCCTTGTCAACAAAAAAAATCTATAATGCTTTATAATAAAGTTCTCTTAACTAACATAATTTAAAATGTTAATTAATTGTTGTGTGTTATTAATAATATGTATGTTAAAAAATCATTTGCAGCTGCACTACTGTCAGAGCTGCTGTTATAGAAATTTAATCAACACCTTCTGACCAATCAGAATCCATTAAAGGATGAACAGTATTCCAACCCAGGAGCAGATTTGAAGGAGTAAAGCACTTTTCCTAGTGGGACCTCAGGGTGTTCCTCAAGGATTAACATTCTCCTCAATGAACTTGATGCTCTGTGCAGGTTAAGCTGAGATGAGGCCTCGGCCGGTCGCAACCTGCCAGCGAGGCCGCCCAGACAATGCGGTTAAATTCCTAACTGATTATAATTGCTTCCATCTTGGACCATCACTATTTTCATCTCTCTCCTTAGCCATGAAAGTTCATCAGCGCTCAGGTTCTGTGCAAACTCCATTACACAAACAGCTGGGTGAAAGAATGCCTAGATATAAATCGGTTATAAATCAGTTCGCAGCTGCTCGGATTAATAAGAACGGACTTAATAACATCTGCCTGTTTGGTGTGGTTTGAATCTTGTACCTATTACAGAATCCATTAACTCCGAGCCAGTTTAGTCATATTTATTCTTGGAGTACAAGTCACTTGCTCAGCACTCACATTTTATATTTTGGTTTGACGAGTGAAAAAAGGGCATACTACTGCACAAGTGGCTCGACTACACCCAAAAAAAGTTACACAAATACAAAAAGGATAAGAGTGTGAGGAAACTTTAGAACATAGTGACTACACACTGAATTCTCGATTCCAGCTGACATACAATATTAATATGCTCATAATATTAATATGCTCATTAATATAACACGTTATCGTTTCTATAGGAACAGCTGAGGGACTTGTAAAGCGGATGCTCCATATAAGGAATTTAAAAAAAACGTGTGTAATTATTGATATGGTGAAACTTTTGGCGAGGAGACGTTTATTTAACATAAATTACTTAACAGTCAGAGATAAAGCTGTAACTTTAGGTTTTCCAGCATCTGCAGTACAGAGGAGTTTATGCTTTGCAGTTCTGAGTAACACGACAAGCTGTTTTTTTTTAATGTCTTATTTACTTTAAGAAAGGGGGGGGGCACAGTGGCTTAGTGGTTAGCATGTTTGCCTTGCACCTCCAGGGTTGGGCGTTTGATTCCCGCCTCCCCCCTGTGTGTGCAGAGTTTGTATGTTTCCCCTGTGCTTCGGGGGTTTCCTCCAGGTATTCCGGTTTCCTCCCCCAAGACAAAGACATGCGTTGTAGTGTGTGAATGGGTATGCGATTGTGCCCTGCGATGGGCTGGCACCCTGTCCAGGATGTCCCCCGCCTTGTGCAGTGAGTCCTCTGGGATAGGCTCCATGCTCCACGCGACCTTGTGTAGGATAAGCAGTGCAGAAAATGGATGGATGGAACCTCAAGAAAGAGAAAAGTGATTCTGGTGAGACAATGGCTGTTTATAGCTGCTATAACATAAGTGAGAACAGGAACTAGCTCCTACAATAATAAAAGTAACAATAAATGAATCAAAATATGAAGTGTCATTCTTTAATAGTTTTTTTTTTTTAAAAATGTAATGGTCGGCAAATTGCTGTGGTATAAAGAGGAATAAAATATTTCGTGACATGCTATTATAGGAAAAGAATCAACTAAAGGGTGGCAGCTTTTAAATTTTTCCCCATTGATGGAGGGTGTGTTTTGGTGCTCAGCTGAATTTTCGGTTTCCTGTTTGGCTTCAGAAATAGAACTCCTATCAGTACAGCCTTATTACCCACAAGCCCAGAGTCCTCTCTCCTCTCCCTATGTGTTATCATGATGAACGGATATTACTCTGCATTTATACAGTCATTATTGTGTGTGAGTTCTTTCCCATCACACTGGACTTGGCTTGTCATTCCTTGTCCAATTAGCACGCAAGATCTTGCCACAATCATGTGACCCACTGGAGTGGCCCAAGGGTTTGAGGTTTTCTTGAGTGGTATGTAAGCCCAAGGAAGAGGGTGTGCTTTGTGCCGCAGCCGCTTTACCAGGCTGTGTTTCTGTTATTAATCTCAATTGCTTTCTCAGTTCGTGACATTTTGTTCGCTCGTTTCGGTGTCATAAACTGAACACCATGGAAAAACATTTAGTCTAGTGGAAAATATGATAATACCACAAAGTGTACTTCATCATCTGTAAGATGTATTGGTTGAAAAAAAGTGCTCCGTTTAAATATATGTCGTGATATAGGCACGCTTTTTAGAACATATTATCAAAATAATAAAAACTCCAATCACTCAATGTATGTCACTGATGCTGAATTGCTTTAATCATCATTTAAATGCTGTCAAACATGTTTTATATAATTGCTAACAGCAGTATGCAGCCATTTGGATGGAATCTGGACTGAACGCATCATATGGCTTTTTCAAAGGGGAAAAAAAAAACACTACAGCTGTTGAAAATAGCAGAAACATGACTCATGAGACCATATCATACCTTCACAGCGCTGCGCATCCACCTGAATATGTTCTGTAATGTTAGCTTTGGATATGAGTGGCTCCTAAATGTACCGTTACGCATTGTCACCTTTTTTTTTCTTAATCACTCAAACCAGTGTGCTACGAAACAGATTTTGTCAGGAAAAGAAAGTGCAAATTAATTTGTTTCATGTTGACGTCAGAGGGATGAAGGAGAAAAGCAGGAGCTGCTTGTGACCGTAGATCTTGGTGGGAGAAAGACAACATTAATAACGAAAGCTTTAAAAAAAATTGAGTTTGTCACACTTGACTTATGCTATAGGCTACTATGTACTGAAATTTTTTGGAGTAACCCTGTAATAGGCGGTTGAAGGTCAACAACATACAGTCATCCAGCCCAATTACATCTCAAAAAAAAAAAAAAAACACACACACACATACACACACACAAAAGACCTGAAACTAGCACAACATCAACTGAACATCAGCTTATATCTTTCAAATAGCTAATATCATTGGTCACTCAAAAGACGTCATTAGTATTTCAACAGAATTTAAAACATACATTGTGAATGGATTTAATGAAGATTAACATTTGTTGAATGCCTAATATATTACTGTGGGGTTCTGCATCATCTGCCCTTGCCACCACCGATTATGATATCAGGAAAAGCCTAACACACACACATACATATACAGTCTTTCACTTGCTCACATACATGGTGTGAAATTGTGCAGGTCCCAACATCCTAGAACAGGCTCTGTAGCTGTTCATTATTCTTAATTATGCTTATATAAAGTTCTGCGAACTCGGAGCAGGTTATCAAACCCTGCTGCTGCTGTGTCTTGTGTGTGTGTGTGTGTGTGTGTATGAGAGCAACCTGTTCTCCAGATGTGGAATATTTAATTGAAAGCTCCAGATCCATCTCTCCTGGAGTGAAGCTGGAGTCAGGTCTGCACTCCCTGTGGATTTATCCTTGGCTTGGAGGAACAGTCATCTTGGCACGTTAGCCAAGTTGCAACATTTTCATGGCATTTCTTCTTTATGTCTGAGAAAAACTGATATGATGGTAAGTATGGAAAAAAAATATAAGTCCTGTGTCAACGTTATCTCACAAAAATCTGCGCAAAATGCCTCATATTAAGTGGTTAAAGCAGCTGGACTCAATACGTGCTGAAATGTCTAGAGAGTGGGAACACTTCCTATTAACGCTAACATTAACTTTATAACCTTACTTGCAAATTGATTGATGTAAGTTCCTCTGTTCATATTGTCATACATTCCCCATCTCGTAGCATGTTGTGGTTTCCAAAGCAGTGAACGCCATGTGCTTTTGTTTCTGTTTTTGGTCACCCCATCCCCATCTTGACATTGGTTTGTTCCCTGACTGAGTTCACCTGTTCTGTGATAGTCCATGTTTGTCTACTTATACCTTGGTGTATAATTCCAAAGCCTTATTGTGCATTTGTATCTTCTCAGTTTTCCTGTGTCTAGTTTTTTGTATATTCAGCTTCCTCTGTTTGGGATTATGATCATGGACTAGCCTGTACTCACTCTGTCTGAATGTTGCTTGACCCTTGCTACGGACAACGAATATGATTTCTGGATTGCCCCAAACAAAAGCAGCACTGAGTTCTTGCATTTGTGTCCTGTCACTCACTGCACATTGCACATGTGATGATCTTGATTGCAAACCCAGTCATTTCCCAGTCATTTGCCAGGAAACCAACTGAACATAAATTATAAAGCTGGAGTTCCTCCATTTGGTATGTGCTCTGCTGTATTCACCCTTCCCTCTCCCTCTGTTTTCAGTAACAATCCACACTAACATGAGTGAAAAAACATATTTTCTTATCCTTTTGACTTTCCATCCACATTAAAAAGCCAATTTCTTTTTTTTTATTACATTAGGTATACACACCCAATTTTCTTGTCACTGAGTAATTAAGCAAAGGAAGACTTAAGATCAATCTCTTCACCAAGCACCTGAATTAGCTTTTATTCTATTTTTTAAGCTTTTATCTATTTAGAAAATTTCCTTGTCTAATGTTTCTATTCATGCTGTACTAACCACCCCTTAAATGTAACCAGTGATATTGTATTTTTTTAAAATTTATTATTTATCTGCTAACACATTATAAACTTTTAGTTAAATAATTAAAGTTGACTGGGATTTTTTTTTTAATTTAAAAGTTATTTTTTGGTTTTAGTTTTTAGCTCTGCAGAACAGCAGTGATTGGTTTCAGGTCCAAGCACTGCATTCACTTTAAGTCTGCTATACCAAACACCCAAAGACCTGAGACAGTTTCATCAGTTGACGCCACAGTCCAAGAATTCTCTTTAGAGAGAACCAATCACTGTCATCTCAAATGACCAGAGAAACGTTGGAGACCTGTTTGCAGTGTTTAGGACTTGTTTCTATGTATGCATAGTCAAGGCTTTTATCATTTTTTCCCATGATTAGTGCCCTGTAGAGTACAGCCTAGCTAGTTCCAATTTCTGCTTGGGAGTCCTGCATTGAATTGGCCAGAAATATTATTGTATCAGCTCCCGCTTCATTCGACACATTGTTGCTGCTGGACTCATAAAGGGACCCCGTGGAGCTGCTTAAGCAAATATATTTTCATGCCATCTGTAGATATGAGTCCGAGTTTCCTAACATTAGATACTACATCGTAGAGTATGTGAGAGAGTGTTGGGTCTACACATGCTGCCAAAGTCCTTCTTTTCGCATCTGGGACCTGCTTCTCTTTGAAGCATATATCAGGTTTTTACTAGTTTTCTTGTTTAAAGTTCAATGTTTGGGAGATCCTCTGCATCACTGGTTCCCCGTTGCTCCATTGGACAGTGCTTCTGTGGACACAGCTGTGTGTGCTAGTAGTTTGGTCTTTTATATATTATAAATCTGTAGCTAGAACTTCTTAGAACTTCACAAAGGCAAGCAAATAAAGTTTTTTTATTAGGAATATTTTTCTGACCAAAATCTGCTTCCAGAATTACATAATCTATCTCATATCTGATTACTCAAAATAACTCAGGGTTATTTTAGTAAATTATGTAATATTATACCTGTGTTTGGAGATTTAGCATGCATTAGCCTTTTATCACAGTTAATCAAGTCTGTCAAGCTGCTAGGACCTTCACTGTTTTGTAAGCTATCCACATTTTTGTTCTTTTCTTTTTATTTTTCTTAATAAGAAGCAAGCACATACATACATATAAGTATAGAAGCAATGCCTGCAGTTTTTAAATTATGATTCTGATACATAACCATTGGTTAGTAAGGTTTGGAATTTTTCCAATCAGAGGTTTAGGTAGATGTCATGAGTTGGCAACCACACTCTTTCTCCCAGCTTGAATTATGGTGCTTTCTTGTAGTTGTGATGACCTGTTGGTCCTCTGATGACTCCACATGTATGTGAGCTGAGGCAAATATCTCCTCACTGCATATGAACCATTTGTCTATCCCCAGAACTTCTTCTGTAAAGTTAATCCATGGAAACAAGTAAGGCCAGTTACTGGGGAGCCACATGGAGGGCTATAGTCTGGGGGATGAGTGGACTAAGGAGATTTGGGCATATTTGTTCCAGTGGAGAAGGCACCCCTGCTGATCAGAGGTGAGCCTTTATGTTAACTTCCATAAACACCCTCCACAGTGCTGAGGTGAACTGCATACTTTGATCAGACACAATATCCTCATGAAAACATGCTTGAACATAGATTGAACATAGTTGATCCTCAGTTTGGTACACAGTAGAAAGACCTGGGAAGGGTTCAAGAAAAGATGCTGTAAAGAACTGATAGGCCACCACCAGCATTGCGATGTTACCTTCAGATTCTGGATTCAGTGACTGACAAGTGAGACCAGGGCCATTGGGATATGGGCAGCGGTTATAACATAATGCCAAGTAGCTGGTGAGGTGGCTTGAACATAAACAATAAATGACTGTGCATATTTATATACATCAGTCTGAAGAGAAGGTCATTATTAGCTTGGCGTTAACAACTCTCGGGTGACACCATGATGCCTAGCAGCTTTCTGGAACACTGCTGAGGAGTCTGTTACAGATGGTACAAGGTCACCAGCTGCAGTGATTTCTTGATCAATGTACCAGGGAATTTGAGTGAGCATACAGTTGAATAGAAGACTTGTATATAGTCTGGAATGCTTACTCAATGACAGAGGTCTGCATCAGCCTTGGATTTTTTTTAATATATCCTGGAATGAACCTATCACCTGGCTTGGTGAAGAGAAAGACACTGGGCTCTCTGGATTTACTCTACTTTTCAGTTATCTGTGACTATTGTGAAGGGATGACAAGCCCACTCAAGTCAGTGTCTCTGGTCCTTCAGGGCCAGTCACAGAAGACCTCATTAAAAAAGAACTGAAACACTGATGGTGTATTGGCTGAGCCAGATATCACAAGATATTCATAGTGCCTGTCGTAGTAGAAGGCAGCATTCTACTCACCATCTAGTGTCTCTGAAACCTTAACTGTGGCTCACCAAAATACTACAGCAACAACCTTCCCTCTGCTTGTTCATATGGCAGGCTATAATTTCAAGTATAAAAATCCCAGCTCTTGCAATGAGTTGAGATTAAGCCAGAAAGCCTGGCAGTTTGATGGCAGGACCGTCAGGTGGGACTCAGCCAGAGGATTCACTCACCCTGGATTTTGGCTGATTTAATGATGAAGCCATTGATGTGCTCCCTGATGTACCACCCTACTCCAGTCTTGATTAAGTGGTGTCTTTAGAAAAGAGAGTTAGATTGAGTAATGTTCTTTACTGTAAATGTAATGAAGCATGTTGAAGGAAATTGTAGAAATTAGAGAACTATGACACAATCTTTGACTGGTTTGGCTTGGATGATCCCTTTTGTTGTCATATATAAATCAAGATTGTCAGTGCAAATCATTTAGCTGTAAGAGCTTGCAAACAGTGGTAAAATATTTTTATCCTTTATCCTGGTCAGGGAGACTATCCCAGGAACACTGGGATCACCTTAAATGCACAATAGATAGTATACCACTCATTAGGTCACCTTGGACACACATTCAGTCACCCAGTTACATTAACATCTAGGGTCAATTTAGAGTCACAAATCCATTAACCAGTATTTGAGGCCAGAGGACAGGGAGACTATCTAATCCAGAAGGCAAAACTAGATCAAAAAATTGTGTTGTATCTCAGAAAAGATTAAACAGATGGGTCACCATGGTGATTAAGAGAATGGAAAGTACTCCTACAAGGGAAAATTCCTACCAAGAATGAATTCTGTCTTTCTTTTGCCCTTGTGACATTCCCTGCACAATCTGTCATTGTCATTTCATGTAATTTCTGCCATTATTTCTTTTTCTGTGATACCAGACCATTCTTTCTTTTGTTGTGCTACAGGACACTCAGTTTTTATGGTGAATTTTCATTCCTTTGTTCTATCAAGCTTCCAGACACATATGATGGTTATTTGAGCAATGTTACATGAAACCTCCACTGAGTAATTCCAGATTGCAGGCATCCAAATACATGACAATTTTTGTATTTTGTAGCAGAGGCTAAACAAAAGCAGAGCAGCCCAGAGCCAGGAAGCATCTCTGAAATTTCTTCCCAAGAGTATGGACTTTCAACAAGGACTCACTCTGTCTTTGTTTTCTTTGATTTACATGTTTATCTTAAATGACAAATATGCTAAGCCTCATATTATTAAACCCAGACTGAAGATGTCCTTTTCACTTCTGTCAAAAACAAGCCTGATTGTTGAACAGACAGACAGACTGGGTCTCTTGACTTGAATGTCACATTTGCACATTGTGGACACATCCACTTTCCCACATATTAGCGTATACACACTTATTCCATTCATGTATACATTCCCTTTGCACACACATACACCACATCAGTTTTTTCCCAATGAAAGCTATTCTCATTAGGAGCACTGTGCAAAAACACCTGACAGAGCCAGATAAAAAGCTAACACCAGCAAGAACACTTTGTGCTAGTCCCTTGATGGAGGTTTTCAGGGAAAATTGTTGCCCCAAAACATATGTTAAACTTGCAGAAGAATCTTTTTGCATTTTCATAAGGGTAATTGCCAAAGAACCGTATAGGATCTTTTAAGAACTCTAACTCAGGTGATGTTTTTTTTTGTTGTTGTTAATTTGAAGGATTATCAGAGAATTTGCAGAGAATCTGTTCAGGATGAAACACACACTACATCTGCTTATTGAACTTTTGCTCCCATCTCTGTAAAAGTCTTTATTTGTTTGACCCCCCCTGAGTTCTGCTCCTGGAAAGTGGTTTGGTTTAAACACCAGATGAAAAATTTGTGAAAGAACTATTTGGCCAGCACTTGCTTTTTTAAAATTCTCTTTTAACTTTGGCTCTTTAACTTTTTTTAATGGCTAGTTTGGGTTCTGCTAGTTTGAAGGGCAATGTTGCTTTGTTCAAGTGTGTGTGCAAGAATCTCAGTGGTATGGCTTGTGTTCAGTTCCTGACCACCTTGGGGTCAATGGACCAAGTCATTTCTCATTACTAAATATTTCTGTGTGTGTGTTTGGAGTATTTTACTTCTCCAGCCACAGAGCAGGGATAATGCAAAAACAACTAATTAGCATTAGATTTACTTTGGCATTTTTATTAACAGTGAAGCTAGATAGATAGAGAAAACTCACCTTCTTCTTTCATCTTGAAACAGTTTTCCCTCTTGGGGAGAGAATCAACAAACGCTAATGCAAAAACTTCATAACAATCTTCTCCCTCATTCTCTTTCTTAGTGATTCTGCAATTGTTTCTGTCTCCTTCCTTCATGATTAATGACTTCTTGGACCACATGCTTTGGCCTGTTTTCTGGAAAAATGTTTTGTCCAAAATAGAAAAGTATGTGTGTGTTGCTGAATAAAGAAACAGTGTCTTTGATTACATCCCAGAGAGGTTCTGTTTTGGAAATCTAAGGTTTGTTAAAGTTTTTCAGTCTTGTTGTCATGTTTCTTTGGCTGCTTTAGGTTGAATGGAGAAGATGGAACATTCCAGAGGAATCCCCCATCATAAATCCTTAGGAGAATGGGATAGCCCAAGCAAGGGAACACTGGAGATATCTCATCGGTAGGACACATCATCCAAATATGGAAATATTAACAATAAATAAAAGCTACTGAGAAATGATAGGTATAATGCTAGCTAGTTTATTATTTTGGACATCACAAGTGCCCCAATCTAATAGGAGAGAAATGGTTTTGTCGGCCATAAAGCAAGAGCTTCAAACATCTGGATTTGAAAGCTGCTGGCAATACAAATGAAAGTGTTAAAAAGCTCTATTTGCTGCTAAATATCTGTCATTAATTAAGCATTTACCAGTGGTAGATTAGAACTATAATGAAGAGTTACGAGAACTGCATGGGTGTATCAGATCACATAATGATTGACAGTGGTGTCTCCCTGGCAACAGAAACAACTCTTAAACAGTACTAGTGCTAGAAAACAGAGTGAAAGAGAGAAGCTTTCACATTGTATTTTACATAAGTAGTGAGTTATGAACAAAGCATGGTATATAGGTGCATTTTGTACATATTTCTAACATCATGATCCTTAGGGAAAGCAGCGAAATCAAATAAAATTGTGGTTTGTGCTCCCTCCGCTGCTACTTCCCAATTCCAGCTAGATTAAAAAGGTATACTGATCAGCAGAGTATGGCACTGTGACACGCAGAAGTAGGGCACCTCACATCTGGTTTAATAAAATAAAAATCAAACTATCAGACTATCTTTTCTGAATTAACTGAAGTCGTTTTGTAGAAAAGAATGATGGTGACATCCGCTCATGTATAGATTACACAGTTCCAAACTGTAATAACTTAACTTTTAGTGCTTGCTACATTAGAAAAAGCAAGAGGAGGGAAAAATTTCTACTAAATGACATAGTAAATAATTCTCTGGATATGACTTGAGCTTGGTGGTCCTAGAACACATAATGTGATCTGTACTTTGACCAAGATTTTATTCGGAGCTCGTACAGTGTGACAAATAATATTCTTAAAATATTTGCGAGGGCAACAGACAGAAGACAGAACTATGAATATTAGTCAGATGGTCTGGTAAATTACATATACAAGTTTTGTAGGCTCTACATCACATGCAAAAACTCATTACTATGAGAAACAAACCACATAACACAAACCAAGTCAGATACATACCCCAGCTGGTTTTCTATTCAGTAAACACAGGTAGCTTTCATCACTTCTGATTGTATAATAGATTATTCAAGGGCTCGTGGTCACTGGGTGTCAAAGCAAGTGTGTGTGTGTGTTAATGACAGACAGACTCAGACACGCAGACTAACAATTAGGTGAAGATATTCATATTAAATAGATGTCTATTCATGTGAGAAACATCTGTGTGTTGTCATAATAAATCAGTTACCAAGTTGATTTGCTTTTCAGAAGTGGATAGAAGTGATGATTCTTTCTCTGCTTATATCTTTCATATTTTACACTCTGAATCCATCAGGAACCCATATGATATATGCATAGAACTCATTATTATTATACTCCTTATAAGTCACTTTTTAATCTCATAGTGTGTAAAGTTGTACCCTAACAGCTACAAAATACACCATCAGTGTTTGTGTCTTAGTGCATTTGTTGGATTCTTTCTTGCTTGCTTCTTTTGTTGCACAACAAATGTCCAACAAGTAAATTTCCATGTAGCAGTGTGTTTTTTTTTAATCTTCCCATTCCCACAGACATTCTTGACCAATCACTTTCATGCAGTTATTATTTTTGTTTTTACCTGCCTGGGATCTTTTCTAATGATCTAATTGATAATTTAACCACAGTGACCTTGACCAAGATAAAGCATATACTGAACATGAATGAATGAGTTTGTGAGTAGCGCAGAACCATGCAAAAAACAAATCTAATGCACTCCTATGTTGATGAAAGTGGCCATTCTTTGTTCGGGAAGCTTCATATCGGACCACCCACTCCTGAGAGTAAGAACTGCCTGCTTCTGACCATATGAAAGTAAAAACTGCCCACATGAGATTAAAAACAGCCCACTCCTGCAACTTTTTTGTTGGGTCCCACCAGATCACAATTTCAATGCACACTCCAGTTCTATGTTAATATGATGTTTGTTGTTGTGCTGAAACTGTAACATTGAGTTGGAAAGCTAATAAAGTCGCATTGAGGTGTTTTGAAGTTTTCATAGAATAAAAAAAAAATCATTGCTACATGGTTTTCTCTGAGAACATCCTTGTCTTAGGTTTGGCAGTACTTTCTTCTTCTTCTCTCTCTCTTTCTCTCTCTATCTGGGGCTGGGAAAGGGCAGCAATGTGTGCATTTCAGTTGACGTTTCTAATTGGCAGGCGCCAACATTGTAGGAGAGGAGGTGAAGGCTTTAACTGTTATCCTTCAAGCAAGGTTTCAAAATGTGTGCAGTACAAAGAGCCAATAAAAAAGAAACAATTATCAAAGAATTTTTATTAAAAAAGGGGGAAACAAATGGTCTGGTTTTTATTACTGAAAAATGATACATTGGAACATTGCATCCAAATCAACAATGCAACTTCATGTTTTCCAGCTCCATTTTTAATAGATATATACACTTTAAATGACCTTTGGCTGGGTAGAAGGATTTACTGTACAAAACATACTTGTCACTGTGAGCCAAGAGAAACAGATCCTGTTGCCTTCATTGGCCTCAAACCCATTTGATGGCCTTTGCACTGATAGAGACTTTACTGCGTAGTGAAGAAAGCCCTTTTTGTTTAATATGTTTAATGAAAAAATACTCTCTCCATATACATATAAATAGATTTATGTTGTGCAAATTGCAAGTGTAAGGTCTTTACAGTCTGGAGCCCCCAGTATAGCAGGGCCTAGGAAGAAAGGGTGATAAATGAATGTAACGTTTGAGTGAGTGAATGAATGAGGTGAGGAATGAATGAATGGATGAACAAATGGATGGGTGGATGAATCAATGAATTTAATGAGTGTGGAAAATATCTCACTGGTTTGATCTGAATGAAGAACACTGTGTCTTCCAGTCCCTCTCAGTCAGAAACAAGGCACTGCAAACTTTACACAATAATAATAATAATAATAATAATAATAATAATAATAATAATAATAATAATATTACACAAAATACCAAAATACTTTTAGGGAGCCAGCTTCCCAATATTTAAACCAAAGTCATATTTCAAAACATCCATGACTTACATAAAGTTGATGTAATTTTTAGTATGGTTCCTTATTTTATTTTTTGCTTTTTTTCTAGCTTCTTGTTTAATAATGATAAATAAGACAGCGAGGCATGGTTCGTTCATATACAACACAAACCTGCTAATAAGTCCCTGACTCTTCAATACTGTACACCTTTATACATGTTTTGGACTTTGGTGCCGGAGGTTGAGGTATCACACACCACCATGTCACTGGTGAAAAATAACCAGCATGTGACCATCTCAGCCAATAAAAGTCACTTCTCTCACTTCAGACATATTTTGGGGTTCTACCACTTTCCTGGGATTGGTGTACCACACTCGTACCATGCTACATAGGTGATGTGCGTATTGCCTCCAATCTGGCCGAAGTGAACTGGTTCTTGCCTCACAGCTCTGAAGTAACCTGAGAAAGACAAAACAAATGTTATGTTATGAGTTCACTAGAGAGATGTTCCTTCCAAAAGTAAATTGATTTGGACGTTGTGTGATGTAAGCAGTGTTATGATCCAATGTACACATCAGAACCCGAGTTAGCAGGATGGGTTATTATCTTTATCATCAGTGTGGTGTGGTTGCTTGGTAACCATATTCACATGCAGTAGAGTGCAAACGGCAAGTGACCAGCTTGTTGCACAAGTGCAAAATAGGCTGGTATTAATAGACAAAAGTTCACAAAACCACCCTGGTACTAGTTGAACAGTGGCAGCAGAACTAAATGAACAGAGGCAGCAACACTGAATGAAGAATGGCAGCAGGGCTAAATGTGAACAGTGATAGGGCTGCTATGTTTCTGATAGCAGAACTAACAGAAAAGTGGCACCATCAAAAACTGCCAGTTGCAGCAGTACTAACTGTAAAGTGGCAGCAGAACTAACTGATCTGTGGCAGCAGCACTAACTGAACAGTGGAAGCAGCACTAACTGAACAGTGGCAGCAGAACTAACTGATCTGTGGCTGGAGGACTAACTGAACAGTGAAAGCAGGACTAACTGAGCAGTGGCAGCAGGACTAACTGATCTGTGGCAGCAGGACTAACTGATCTGTGGCAGCAGGACTAACTGAGCAGTGGCAGCAGGACTAACTGATCTGTGGCAGCATGACTAACTGAACAGTGGCAACAGGACTAATTGAACAGTAGCAGCAGGACTAACTAATTGAGTATTCCAGCTCCACTTTTCCAAAATCCAATAACACCAATTTCCCTGTCCCACCAGTTTCCATGACCCACACTTGGACAAGTTTAAACAAATCAGGACTGACCCAAAATCTTTATATTTTTGAAGGGTTAAGGTTTTTAAATTTTGATTGCATCTGTGCACTAAGATTTCTGCTTGAGATGTCTGAGGGCTGTATGTATTAAGTTGTCAGATTCACTGAGATGCTATTGCAAGATATTGGTACCTGGTCGAGATTCGAGCTGGTCTGCAGGCAGTTGTGTCCCAGTCCTTCCATCCAGGAAGGAGTCTACGAACTGACAGTGGTCCTCTCCATGGCCGGTCTGGTCCCCAATGTTGTAGAATTTACCTGAGTACAGATTGTGAGCTGTTAGCGAAAGCTTGCCTAGTTCTTGTAATGTTTAGTTTATAAAATTTCCTGCATACTGTATTATCAATTTGTCATTCCCTTCATTGGACACTGTATCTGAAAATATATCATCTTTTCTGTCAATCTACAGGGTGCAAAGTTGACATGGGCATTTCTGCAAATACTGGTACTAGAGACCTAACTTCTTTCAAAGTTTAGTTACAACAATGTTCCTAGTGATCTACTTCCCCCAGAAACTGGGTTTAAGCCCAGTCTGAAGGTATACCTCCTTCAAGAGTTCAGTTTCAGCCTTGTTCCTCCAAAATTCTATTATATATATATATATATATATATATATACACACTGCCCTCCAAAAGTTTGGAAACGCCTGAACAAAATAGGGTTTTT
>CM075027.1:16468165-16480448 GCA_037576675.1 Pangasius sanitwongsei
AAAAAAAAAAAAAAAAAAAAAATATATATATATATATATATATATATATATATATATATATATATATATATATATACACACACAACATGAACTGTCTGCTTAGTTTTTTTTTTTAACAGAATGACAAAGATACAAGTGTGTAAATATTAAAATGCTCATCATGATTCGTATTCGCTGTAAACATGTACAGTGCTTATTTTACAGCTAATTACTGTTTTATTATTTAACAGGATTGTACTGTGAAGGATTGGGCAATTAGATCAGTGCATTGGTTTACAGTAAAATACATGAAAACACAATGCATAGTGGGATATCTAAAGTTTTAGGTGGGAAAAACTGAAAATGAGTGAATCATTTCTGTAAAGGACTTACAGTACTTTACTTACAATACTTTAATGAAACCTATGCTGCAGCAAATTACTATACATTTTACAATAAAATTTTGATAGTGTTGGTTTCCAGTGATTAGAGGTTAAAAATCAGTGAGGAGATATTAAAAAGCTAAATGTTAATCACAGACAAAACACTCACCTTTTCCACTGGGTTTACCAACCAGGTTGGGCTTTTTATTGATGGGGAAAGAAGGTCGAGCAGGAGAACCTGGAGAACAAAATTGAGCAGTTATAAGTAAAGATGGAGTTTAAAAAACATTTCCCAACATGGAAAATTGTTGAACCAGAAGTGCCCAATCTTTCATATAATACATTAACAGGATACTGTTGGATACATTGCAGGAGCTATGGTGGTGTTGCAAAATTAGGGCTTGGATTTCCTACATCTCTATTTTATCTCCACAGTGAAAAACAAAACAAATAACAGTGGAACACTTGAACCATTCCTGGGATTGTTAATTGCTTTGACACGCCTAATTCAAACGAAAGGCTTTTTAACCAGCTGATAATTTTCTGAAGTGTTTTATTCCTCTTTTCCCCACAGGAGTTTGCCAATGCTTACAATTTTTGATTTATTAAAGAACAAAATGACATGTGGTACTTTTTCTCATTTTGTTGTGGAGCATCCGTGAAACAAGTTACTTCCTGTTATCACTTCCGTTGTAACAGCTATAATCAGTCATCCCGTCACATTTTCTTGAAGTAACGACAGAAAAACGCAGCTTGATACTGAGAACTCCTCCGTCCTGAAGACTTTCCCGTGTCAGAAAACGTGTTAACGTAAATGTTAAATAAACGTTTCCTTACAGAAAACTTCACAAAATCCACAATTATATATCCACAAATATTTAACAGTCAAAGGAATCGATCCAAATCTGTTAGAGCATCAACTAACATGTGAAGGTTTAAAAGTTTAAAAAGTAAATTGAAAATGAAATAATTCCTAATAGAAGACCATCAGCAACATGCCTTCAATCAGAACGATCCGGTCTGGAAACTCTTTGAGCAGTCACTGAGTTGAAAAGTTCATGATGCTTTGGTTTCCCAATCTGTTATGACTGGTCAAAGTTTAACTGTTGTAGAGTCAAAACGTCTCATTTAAACAGAAAACGTCAGTTGGTTGTTTGACTTTGCAGAATTTATCTTGCAGACCTTGTCAAATAAAAGTGACAAGCTGAAAATTAAACAAGGGTAAACAATGGTAAATTAGATTTAAGGGAAAAACAAAGACTGACAGGTATAATTCTGATTGAAACCTAAATATTGTTGGTTTAGTAGAATTTTTTTCCTTTTTTGTTCAGAACTTCTGTTCTTCCAGTGTAGTGTACGAGAAAAGCAAAGCCTAAAGCAAACTGGCTTGATGTAATGGACTTTAGCGTGGAAAATTTGTTCAATCTGTTTCAGAAGCAGCAATAAAATCGCTTGCTTCTTAACAGAGCCCAGCTCCTAGCATCTTGTGGCGAGAAGAAAAAAAAGTGGTACAAAAATCTGGGCACAAATCAAGCTAAAACTTCATTTTCTTAAAATAAAGCTGAACACCAGCTGACGCCATACGTCCATGAGGAAAGTATTTTCCAAAGACTAAGTTGGGGCACACTGAGGAGCCGGCCCGATGGTTTTGGACAGAAGCGTTTGGGTATCATGCATCTGGTGGTAAATTGAGGGCGACCAGGATGGATTGCAAACAAATCTGTCTATGCCTTTAATGTAGAACTGTTCCTTAGCAGAATGACTGATAGCACCATGACCAACCACAGAATTTCTTTTTTTGGTAAAATGGTCTAGTCCACATTAATATTTGTGAATTTTATTTACTGGTTTTTGACCACCAAAGTGGATCAATCTGAAACTGCTGTTTTTCTGTTGTAATATGGATGTGGGGAAAAGGCAGCCTTTTGAAAACGTTGACGTATGATTGTCACGTGATTGCCACAATTCTAAGATAAACTTGCTGTGTTGCTGTTCGCTTTATAGGGTATTTTCATTTCTTGTCTGATGGCACCTCACGACTCCAGGTTTCCCGGTTCTATCCATGAGCTCAAGTTACTTTCTGTGTGGAGTTTCATATGTTCTCCATGTGTCCTTGTGGGTTTCCTCCAGGTTCTCCTGTTTCCTCCCACTTCCCAAAAACATGCTGGTAGGTGGATTTGCTACATGAAATTTAAATGAGTGTGCACATGATACCCTGCAATGGCCTGGTGTAGCATCCAGGGTGTATTCCTACCTAACACCAGGATAAAGGTTTACAGAAGATGAATTAATTAATAAGTACTTTGTATAATATACAAGAGACGCTTGTCATGGGTATCATTTTCGTGTTGCATTGTGGATGGCAGACTGAAATCACGTGTGTGGCGATTTACCAAGTATTCCACTGTTTACTGAAACCCCTAGCAAGCAGGTAACTCTGTTATTTTGTAAGCATTATTTATCTACCTAACTATATACCTGGAACAAACTTGCAAACTTGCATATAATATTACACAGTATAGCAAGACGATGCACAACACATTGAAGCTCATAAACACTACATGGTAGTCATGCAGCGCCACATGCATACAATATATTCAAAACAATAGCATGAAAACTTTACATTTTTATAGAGGACAGAATTCCCAGCGTAGTTGCTAAAAAAACCATACATAGGCGCCAACTTCTGAAATCCATTTGGGATGCTCAATATTGGTGACAAAAAATTTCATATACCTAGCTACACAAAGTACACACAGCCTACTACATTACAATTGCAAATTCCCATAGGTTACCATAAAATTTTAGCATAGTATGCTAGTATGTGGTTTGATATTAGTGTTAAAATAGCCCTAAAAATACTTGAAATACTGTGGAGCATCTACAGAGCTGGCACCTATGCCCAAACATGTTTGGTAACCACAGAATTGTGTATAACATGTTATAAATCCAGTGGCCATTATTGCTAAATCCATGGGACAGAGCACCACATGGTAACATCACAACAATGACCACAACAGCCGCACCATGAAGCATTTGCATCTGCTGAAGCTTGCAAAAAAAAAAAACCCATCAACATTGAAGACGTATGAGAAACATGACAGGCTGGCGAGCAAATGGGCTAAAAACACTTTAATGGACAGAGATAACGAAACGATGGGTAAAGACACCAGCATGGAGAAATGCGGGTTAATGGTGGCTGACAAAACATAGGGACACGGGGTCGGCTCATTTTACCCATTCTGGCTCTGGACCACATGACTGGTTTGGGGAAAGACAATCCTTTATGATGATGTCCGTTCACTGTTGGAGGGAAAAGAAGGGATGTTATGCAGAAACAGCACAAACATACTGGTTCTTGTGGCAGAACTCTTGTTATCATGAGCAACCTAAGGGGACGGAGCTTTGAGCTGGGGACTTAAGGACTTAAATAAGAAACAAAGGTGGCTGGTGAGCTGCCTGGGGAGAAAAGGAATCCGTGCAGATGGCGGGCAGGCAGTCGGTCTGTGCCCATCACTATAAATCACACACACTTGAACTCTGTGTAAAACTGTCAGGGAATAGGCAAGCGTGACGGCTGGTCTGCACACACACCACATGTTGCAGAGTGGAAAGAAATTGGCTCGGAGGCAGAATTCATCACTTCCAGCCTTTAAGAGTCACATTACTGCAGTGGTTTAATGTGTCCCCTCTTTCACTACATTCAACTCATGGCGGCTTCATTACAGTAATTAGTAGGAATGCATTGATACCGATACTGGTGCTCATTTGCTTGTACTATAAAAATATACCCTGATGCAAAAATATGATCCTATGTGACATGAGCCTAGTGTACGATGCCACGCAACTGTGTCTGCAAACTTCCCACAATACAGGTTACCTTATAAAACATCTTGGACCTAAAACTAAGCACAAGAAGTTCATCGCTAACAGCAAGCTCTAGTTGGGTGAGAAAATTGTCTTCAGACAATAACAGCTCTTAATCATGTGTGTAGTTTTGACAATCAGCTGCTATCAGTCATTGACGACAAGGGATTCTGACACAATGAACACAGGAAAAAAAAGTACTTTACTTACAGCTATACAGAAACTGTAATCCTACTCGATCCAAGCTAAGTAATGTAGCTAGCTAATGTTATGCATGTAATGCATTTAAAATACTCTCTACTAGCTAATGTTATAAAGAGTAACCTAAGTGTAAGAACACACATTTGTGCATTTTTCATGGCCACCATATAGCCACCTCAGAGCTAAATAAAATGTTCTGTGATGCACCTGATTGATTAATACTAAATATGTTACTCACTTAGGTATAAATATCAGTATCAAAGAGTACCAAAAACAAATGCTATCAATGCATCCTTAGTAATTAGTTGATGAGTTGAACAAGATGGGATTCTGGTCTCATAGCACAAGATCACTGATAAACCTGCCCTAATTCAGTCCAGCGTTAAGTATACACAAGTGACACAATTTTATTCCTTTTCAAAGGCCAAAGTCTTGCATCCAGGATTGAATATCACTGCTTTAATAGGGGCCTGGGAGTAATGCATTCCCAAATGAGCACAGGTGTGTGGGGCTTGCTGCTTTTGGACATCATCCAGCAGCTCGAGTCAACGAGACAGGACAGCTCTGGTCCCAAAGAATGGTAAAGCTAGAGAGAGAGAGAGAGAGAGAGAGAGAGAGAAGCCGAAAGGAAGGATGCGAAGCATTAATATGGTGCAAAGGGGGTTAGAGTGGTTCCTTTACCCCCATATCTTCTGGATGAGTCGTTGGCCCTGGGGAAAGAAGGGGGCCGCATGCCGTTATAGAAGGGATAGAAAGGAGTTCTGCCCACAGCTGTCCGGTTCCTGCTGCTCACTGCTACGACTGAATCGATGGATTTGGGTGGAACAGACAAGCTTGGGTCTCTCAGAAAGCTTTTACCTGGATAAAGAAATACAACAGCACCTCTGGTGTAGATAGTATGAAAGGAAAAGATGAACACAATTCCAGGTCAACAAGTGCATCTGCTTGTCCCTCTAGGAAAACCATTAAAGCTTCTAAGTAGAACCCTGTGTTTTCCTATCAGAATGGGTTCCAAGTAGAACCTGTTTTCTTGAAGCTAAAAATCCTTATTTAGAACTTGTCAGGCATTTTCAATTACATGATACTTGATGCACATCAAGGGTTCACTGGATAATTAAGGGTTCTTAGCCTCCTAAAAGGAAATGCTCTGCTGTAGGGTTCTTTAAGGGTTAACCCAGAGCAACAAATGAAGAGTGTAAATGTGAGATGAGATATCATGCGACACAATCAAGACTTGAACCAAACTGGATTTCACTTCCTAAAATGATTAGTGTGATAATTGTATTGGTCTTGTCCTTTGGACAATGTAGCTAGATTAATTGTCAATGGCTAACATATTCCAGTCATAACATCAGTCTTTATGAGAGATGTACTGTACATCTGTGTTATTCATTATTATCGAATAAGACTAACCCAACCTCACTTGGATTTGGATATCAATTATGTTGTAAGAATAGCTATGACCACAAACCATCAGAAACCGAAATGTTTGTTTGTGTGTCGTGTTACACGGAAACCACGAAGCATAAACTCCTCTGTCCTGAAGATGTCAGAAGACGTAGTTACCTACTAAAGACTATGTCCATATATGTTAACTAAACATCTCCTTAGAGAAAACTTCACTACATCAATAAATATGCACGTCTGCAATAGTTATATTATAATAATAATATATTTCAAATGAGTGCTTTAATATAAACCTGTGATTTGCAGCTTCACTATTAATGAGGAACTCAACAGCACTGTGGTATAAGTGCACCTAGTCAACCAGTGATGTAGTATAAGATACAGCTATATAACTAAGAAAATAAGGTTATTGCTTATTTTTTGCTTTTGGTAAAGGTTAAAACAATGGTACATGGATGTGATTAATGCCTCAGTGCATATTTTGTGGTGTAGATGAGGCGGCAGTAAGGTGCATTTTGTGCCGTTCCTGTGGAAGCAAGACACAGTGAAGTGAAGTGAGACTTCTTGAGAATAGATTAGTATAGCTGTGAGGTCACATATTAGTCCTGGCATGAGCTACTGTGGACCTCTCAGACAGTCACTTGGGTGGGAGCCATTTATCTGACAAAAAGAGAAATCAGCGAGAAGATTACTGCATTGAGGTCAGCCCTGTACCCGTTATTGTTATTGGCTGTCTCTTGGATGGTTTTATCTGTTTTTGGAGGATGAATTAAAGGGATTACAGGATGTAGATTTTTTCAAATCCAAAACACAGATAGATCATTGGACACCAAAGGGGCGTTCTGTAAAGCCTTGAACTAATTTTTTTTTTATTGGAAATCTTGGTACCGGGAAGTTGCCTCCAACTATTTAGTTCAGTCCAATTCAGAAAAAAAGAGTCACATTGCAAAAACACTGTAGACATTGTATAGTGAATAAGAGACATCACTCCTGCAATTAAACCATTAGCATTAGAGACAAACCAACTTAAAGGTTAATTACCAGAATTACCAGATGAACTATAAGTCTTGAGAGTGGGACTTGGTGCCTTGGTCTGGGAGAGGCCAAGTCGCCGGTTGCCTTCAGAGGGGGTCTGAGGGGTGACAGTGGTTGTCTGGCGAGGGGGTCGAGTGGACAGGAGTGGTGGCAAGCCGAGAGAAATCCCTCCAGCTTGAGAAGAGACATTTCTAGCAAGGCTGCCTGAGTCTGTTTTGAGAGAAAAGGAGCAAAGCAGCTTTGACTATTGAGACCACGACCTCAAGCAGTCCAAATGGATTAGTTTTTTTTTTTGTTTTGTTTTTTTGTTTTGTTTTTTTGCTATCCCACCCTGTTATCCTCTCACTATAGTGTATACTTGAGTGCCCAGCATTCAAAATAACTCCATCAATTCCAGATGGCACTGGTGTTCAAATGTCTGTCAAGAGACAAATGACATCCCATCTGCTTTTCCTGTAGCATTTGGACAGTTTTTTTAATTAGCCCGTGGTCTCATCAGCTAACTGGTTTGAGTGAGAAGAGAGAAAGAGAGCCTGTTGTTTTATCCCGAGACTGGGAGACAGAGGGAGACATGGGTCCCAGTGACTCCCGTTCACTGCCTTTCCCTGCTGAAACTGGAAAAAAATCGCTGGAGTTTTTTTTTTGGCATGCATGGGTCTCATGCAGACTGAACCATGGCCAGCAGCTGAAATGCAGCATAATGAATTAGATCTCTGTGGAATGTGGAAGATGAATCAGTGTATAATTAAGATGCAATCTGAATTTCTCTGAACCTCCATAAAATTCAGTAGTATTTTGTGAATAGTTTACAGATGGATGGATGGATGGATGGATGGGTGGATGATGAGTTTTGACACATAATATCCTGGCTGGATGATGATCACAAGGTGAAGAAGTGCTCAAACCTACATTCACGAGCAGACATTTTGCAAATTCAAGGCATCATGCAAAACCAGTACACTTTCTTCTGCATGGCAATCTGGAAAAAACTTACGCCAACCAGGAATCCTCCTCTCCAAGGAATCAGGACTTTCTAGCACTTCATTGGTTCATATCATGCCAACATGCAGCCAATGGGGGGGAGGGGGGACAATATCAGTCTCCGCTCACCCCACACTTGCTTCCCCTCCCCATCCCAGCAGCAAGAGTGAGCACAAAGCTGAGTGACTGCAAAAATAAAAGGCTCGCTATTTTACCCAGTGTTAGCTGAGGCAGTTTGGGCTCATTGGACCCAGGGGCGAGTGCAGTTTTCTGCTCGACCAGAGGTGGAGCTGTGGGAAATAATGCAATGTTTCATAACTGAAACACAAATGAAGGTGCTTAAGTTTAAAAAAAAAAATAGGATCATTACATGTTACCAGAAATGTGTGTGTGTTTGCATGTGTGTTTGTGCGTATATGGAGTAGTGTCAAAGTCGGTAATGCATGACTGCAACAAACCTCAGAACAGAGTGAGTGAGAGGGGAAAGGAGAGAGAATAGTTAAAGGAAGAAAGGAAAATTACCAAAAGATGTCTTTGGAGCTCCAGGAAAAGCAGGATTTGTGTGAAGAGGTGGGAGTCTTGGCTGGGTCCTGTTGTGCAGAGCTAATAGAGCAGAATTAATTAGATAGATAGATAGATAGATAGATAGATAGATAGATAGATAGATAGATAGATAGATAGATAGATAGAATGGGATGGGTGGATGGGTGGATATCGAGACAGAGAGACAGACAGATAAATAGATAGACAGAAATGAACAGTTGGGTGTATAGATAGATAGATAGATAGATGCACTTTTAAATCAATACAGTGTTAATGCTTGTCACCCTAAAATGATGGACAGACTGACACTCGTTCTATGTTAAGGACAATAAAAGTTGAAGGACTTACCCGGCCGCGGTGGAAACACTGTGCGTGGTCCTGGCATCACAGGCTTCTAAAAGAATAAAAGAAAACATGGTTGTGGTTTCCATGCATTATTTTGAGCCTAAAATAGTGTCTTAATCTATTAATAGATCACAGCTCCGTTGAATTCTGGATTCTGAATGGACAGAAGCTGTTGATTCATTTTCTAACAGCAGCTCTGACAGGTTTATATTAATGCGTCACATTAAAAAAAAATCTGCGTAACTGTTGACAAGGTGAAGTTTTCTGTAAGGACTCTCCAGTGTCAGTGCGTTGAGGTAGAGCTTAGAGGTAAAAAGGTAAACTCCAGGAAACCTGATCTTTTCTGACTCGTCTATGATATTTTTGTCAAATCGCCAACGCCTGCTCTACGGTTCTCTTTGTCTTTTCCTGTGTCTGTCCCTACCCTACACCCATAAAAAACAGACATGTACATTGACATTTTAACAGATATAACCCTCTCTCAAGGAGAATGAGCAGCGGAGAACCTACCTCAGGCTTGGTCTGACTCGGCTTGTAGGGATTGTGCATGATTTTGTCTGGAACACAAGAGCAAAAGGAGATTAGAGCCTCGGAAGTTTGGATTTGCAGCACGTGCTGTGTGGTCACTCAGTATTCTCTGCGGATTTTCTTCCGACATTTAAAGGATCAGCTGTGGTTTGTGGAGTCAAAACAGTTCTTGTGGGTTGCTTAGATGGGATTATGTCACGTCGTAACAAAAAAAACAACTTTTTCCTCAAACTCAATATAAATTAGACATGCTGAAGGCTGGAGGTAAATTACAGGGCATGCTGACAGTTGTGGTTAGCTAAGATAACATTTGTGGACAGGATTGGGATAACTTGTTGCAGGTTAGATTGGTTAGCATGCATACCCCCCATGTTGGTGCTGTGGATGACAGGTTTGCTCCACACGCCGCTGCGGTCATCTTTGTTGGGTCGGACACCAAATTCATAGTGAGTGTTGGGTTTCAGGTTGTCGATGACTGTGTCACTGGTGGGGCATGTCTGATAGATCCACTTCCTGTTCCTTTCTCTGTAGCGGATTGTGTAGTACCTAAAAGGAGAGTTTCACACATGATGAATGGAGTAGGAGGAACAGACAGGACAGTTAATAACAGGGTTGCCAGGGTCACAGCTTCATTTTGTTTGAGGCTAGGTCGCTATTAATGTCATCCTGACACACCAAAATGACGGTTCGCTGCTGCCAATAAACACCAATTACATTAACCTGTGGAGCTAAATTTATCAAGTACTGGTTTAGGATCAGGTCTCCACTGCCAAAACCTCTGTATTCTCCAGGATGTATAATGCAAATATTGTCCTTGATGGGCACAGGAATAAAGACACATATAATATCACTACAGCTGATTGTTTTTCATTAAGATTTAAATTTAGGTCTAGCTAACCCATCAAAAATTTAGAATTTTTTCCAAAACACATGCCCATTCTCTTCATGTGGGTTGGTGTCTGAATATGTATATACAGAAAGATTATTTTTTAGTACTAACACACAGCTTCTGGGTTCTCTTGGGTCCAGAGCTACTTGACTCACTCGGGTGCAGTTGCAGCCTGGGTAGAAGTGCTGAGTCTGACAGATTAGGTTTCCTCTGCTTCATGAGGCTGTATTTTCGCCATGTCTGTGTTTGGTAATATGCAAAATGGCAGCCAGGACATGCACAACATTAGGTTTTAATAAGAGCAGGGCTCGTGCAAAAAATTCACTCCTCCGCCACATTGGTGTGGATCATGCTTTCCGATATTGGGTCCAACAGTTCTCCTTTTCCATTGTGCCAAAGAAAAATACTATAGCAGTGTATGTGAGAAACAGAGAAGGAGAGACGTGCTGAAGACACACCTGCAGTGGCAGGAATCCATATGCCGCATGATCATTTTCCACTAAATCGAGCTCCTCTCAATTGAGAAGTCATGCATCATAAATCACAAAGTTCTGTCAGGCAAAAAGAATGTAGGACAAATTTATATGCCTTTTCTTTCTCAGCAAACTGGTCCAATTGGGTCCCCTTTGCATTTCAAAGCTAAAAATGATTAAAACACTTAAGCACTAGAGGTGGGAAGAATAAAACATTTCAACAGTGTACTTCAGGTTTTGAGTTTGATTATTGCTATTTGTGGTTACAGAAACACACAACTTGTAGGTATTTGAACAAGCAAGGGCAAATTTAATTGAATTAAGGCTTTGCCAGTTGTCCATCTGGTGGATCCCTTAAGGATTCCATGTAGAATCCCTACAACAAAGTGTTTTCATATGAGAAAGGGTTCCAAGTAGAACCCTTAGCTAAAAGTGAAGTGACGTGTAGCCAACTATGGTGACCCATACTCGGAATTTGTGCTCTGCATTTAACTCATCCAAGTGCGCACACACACAGTTTTTGCGGTGGCGCCTGGGGAGCAGTTGGGGGTTTGGTGCCTTGCTCAAGGGTCTTACCTCAGTCATGGTATTGAGAGTGGAAGAGAGCACTAGTCATTCACTCCCCCCACCTACAATCCCTGCCCAACCTGAGACCCGAACCCACAACCTTCAGGTTCACCTTCGGATTACAAGTCCAACTTGCTAACCATTAGGCCACGACTGCCCCCTTACCTGAAAAACCCTTAACTGTCCAATGAACCATTGATGAACACTTTTTTCTCATTTATTGATCATTATTATTGGTCATTATTTTCTTGTTAATACGTAGTACCAGTTAGGCATTTGAAATTTAGCTATGTACTTGGTACACAAAACCAGGTATTTTAAATGGCTTTTCAAGCGTTCATTGGATAATTAATTAATTGGATAATCGACAACCAATTTTAGAATGTGTACCACTACTAAACTACATCTTTGCAGTTTTATTTAAAAGCGTTTCCCAGGTGAAAGATATATACCTAATATACCCAGGATGTACACTTGAGGGCACTATCCCAGCGACTGCTAACTCTATCTCTAACTGATAACAACTTCTGTGAAAATGCAATCCTGAGCCCATATTAGTATCTTGTGTGTGAGAACATATGCACATGTGACACACCCATCTTCCAGGCAGTCGTTCATGATGTTGCCCTCATAAGACGTCTTAGTATATGGTCCCCAGGACAGCAGCACTGAAGTAGGGGAGACTGTCCCAATCACCAGGTTAAGTGGCTTGTCCAGGTTGACTTTACCTATAGGAGCAACATCAAATAAAAATCACAATTCATCATCTAGATCTAGACTTTTTGTTCGCTCTGAGAATGGACATCCAGGTCATTAAGGTGGTACTTTACCTGTACATTGTTTCTTAACATCATTGGGTTTGATTGGCTGGACGGCAACTAGGTACTTTGGTTCAGCATCTAAGAGTGATATACAAAGAATATAAACATTTTACCTAATCATGTAACATGTAAAAATGTTAGTATTAGTTATTCAAGGTGAAATGGTTAGTAAGAGCGGTGAGTATGATGCATGGGGGGGGGGGGGGGGGGGGGGGGGGGGGGGGGGGGGGGGGGGGGGGGGGGGGGGGGGGGGGGGGGGGGGGG
>CM075027.1:16480548-16541220 GCA_037576675.1 Pangasius sanitwongsei
TTTATTATTTATTTTTATTTTTTTTTTTTTTTTTTTTTTTTTTTTTTTGTTTTGTGTTTGTTTGTTATAACACCCCCCCCCCCCCCCCCCCCCCAAGTTGGTGCTGTGTTGTTGTTAACCAGTCCAACCTGCATTAATTGTCTGTATGCATTAGGTTCTTCTTTATAAAGTTCCATTTGGTGCTACACCAACTGAATTTATTATTGTAAAATTTTAAGCCAAAAAGGGAAATGTCACCAGCGCATGTGGCAACAATGCTTTATCCCTCAGGAACAGTGAACTGCTCATTCACCAGAGAGCCTCTCCACATAAATAAGTGGCTTATCTCTTCAGGAACAGTGTCGCTTTCATTTTAGAGGGAAGGCTTAAGAGATTTGACATTTGATATGTACCTGAAGTGAAACAGCTCCTTGAGTCAGTGCGAGCTGCTAAGTGCTTCTATGCATTTCCATAAGTGTGGCTCTCAGGGAAAGAAATCTAACCTGCAGTGAAGTGTGTTCAGGGAGCTCTGATATACATTAGACTGTGGAACAACAGAAATTTTGGCAGATCAGGCACAAGAGCTGCTGTTTGGCAAGAACCAGGCTGATTTATGTCACAGGTTGATTTATGTCCAAGCAACTGCAAAATGAGGGACCATTACATTTCTGGCTTATACTGGTCATCAATTAAGTTTAAATACCCCTAAGTCTAGCAAGATGGCTGATCCCCCTGATAGAGAATTATTCCGAATTTTGAGCTATGTGGTTGTTTTTGGCCCAAAACCACATCACGGTCTGACTATAATACCGGTTAGCATGATATAAATTTTGCCACTTTGCAGTTGTGGTCTATAGAACCTTATGTCAAAGCCAAAGCTGTTTCAGCCATCTGTGCTACACATGCATCTGATCCTGACCTCAGCCTTATGGATCTATTTAGGCATTTTTGTCTGCTGTCTGTATTGGATAACTATCCAATACTGTGTGTTTTTAGATCAGTAATTGAGAACAGTGTGAGGGTCAAATGCTCACAGGGTACCTACTGTTCTATATAAACTTCTATCCAACATCCTAAGGGATTCTTTGTTTTGTTTACTCCTGGAAGGTTCAATGTGGAACATAAGGTGTTTCTTTTGGAAACCATTTCATGTAGAACCCCTTTAGAAGCCTAACAAAAATCTGTGTGGAACTCATTTCCAAAAGGTTGCTGTTGGGTTTTTGCTACGTTGTTGGGTTCCACAATGAACTTTCAAGCGATGGATAAACCATATAAACCTTAAGAATGATAGATTCCCTTTTGTACAAAATTTCACTTTGAACCTTTTTAGAAATCTAAGTGTGAACAGTGAACCATCTGAAGAATCCTTGAGGAAGTCTTTTCCAAAAGGAAGCCCACTGTTGTTGAATTGAATTGTTTATTGAACCTTCAAGGGGTGGACAAACCATATAATACTTTAGGATGTTAGCTGGAACAGAGGGTTTTTCTTTTGGTAATTGTTCCAAGTAGAACCCCTTTAGAAACCTAAAACCATTAACCATCCAAAGTATCCTAGAGGAACCCTTTTCCTGAAGAGACTATTCCAGGGTTTAGCCAGTCCTCTTAGCCTTATCAGTCCTATGAGCCTTTCACTCCTAAAAAGTTCAATGTGGAACCCTACACCCATGAGTTTGTCTTTTAGAAATGGCTCCAAGTATAACTCCTTTAGAAATCTAAAACCATTAACCATGCCAAGAATCCTTAACAAACTATTTTCCAGGTTTTTAGCCTGTCGCTCTCAAGTACCTACAGGTCTTCACACCTTAAAGGATCAATGTGGAACCTCTTTTCAGCAAATGTTCCAAGTAGAACCCCTTTTTTTAAACCATCCAAAGAATCCTTCAGGAACTCTTCCAGGCGATTCACCATTCCCTCTCAGGCACCCATGGTCTTTTCTGCTTGGGAACTTTAAAGGTGTTTTAAAAGTTTGGCCTGAAGGCCTTTGTCCACCACAAGTTCTGTCATGCCCTCACTGAACCCGGTGTCTGCTGATTGAGTGGAAATAAATGGCAAGGCAGTGACCAAACAACGGTGAAAGATAACCACGCTGAGGTAATGTTCTGGAACAGCGCCTGCTAGTCTGAACTGCCTGCAGGATCTTGTGCTTGTCCACACTCGTATATCAAATGCACTGAAGTCTTGTAAGCTCAGTATGTATTAACGTTTGGGATTTGTCAAATGATGGAACCTGGACAGAACAGACGTTGCTAAGGAAACACTGAAAACAATGAAAAAGCTAAGCATGCTGTTGAAAGAAGGGTCCTAAAGAGATCTGTGGAACTGCACAAATAGTGCTTTAATATGCTTTAATATGTCAACCCCCTAGAAAGACCTTCAAATTTGCAAAATCACTTCTCCTCAGAACTATTAAGAACATGTTGCCTAACTTTTGGTCTGCTTTCTGTAAAGAAAACCACCACAAATCGTTAATCACAAATCCCAGGCCAAGAGTGAACTCGTGGGACAGATTCTTTGACCCATAGCTAACCCTGCATTGAGGAGATGCAGATAATTATACAAAATGAACGGATGCCATGAATGGGTTCAATTGTGAAATATCTATTGATCTACAGAAAATATCTAGATGGAAATGGTAACCAATGCTTAGCATACCATTCAGCCACCTGACAGTTTGAAAGAGCATCTACAAAACAAATGTGGGTTGCCTTGAACTACTGCAACCTCATTTATCTTACTGTTCTCCAAAACTAACTCTATCCATTCCTAAAATAAAGGTTTGTGGTTTCGATCAGAGCATTTTCCAACTTTGGGAGCCCAGCAGTTGTTTTAAAGTCCTACTAGACTAATGCATTGTGGTTTTGTGTTTTTGCAGCATGCTATTTGAAAAAAACCTCACTATCCCCATTCTGTGGTTTGTGGTATTTTTCTGACCCTCATCTTGTGAAGAGTGAACACTTAAACACCAGTTCCTGACTTGGTTATTTTGATGGACGTCATTGTGAGGTCTAAGACATACCAATCTCCGTCTCATAGGGTTGTCCGTTCTCTGGAAGCTGGATGAACTGCTTGGAGAACATGCTAGAACCGTAGCCCAGAATGTAGCCCTCAAGCTTGATATCAGGGTTGGGTCGGAGGAACTTCAGGACAATGGTGTCACCAGTGGCGTTAATCCGAACCTTCATATTCTGTCTTCTGACTGAAGTAGAAAAAGAACACATTCATACAGTGTTATGAGAGAAGTGCTTAGACTTATGCACATGGATTTGAAAAGAAATGGCTAATACTTGTCGTAAACCCCAGATTTATGGGCTTGTGTTAATACACCACAGTTGAAATTAATGAAATCCTTAATTATGCAAAGTATATGTACATATATATAGATGACAAGTTGTCATGAATAAAGTGTTTACACAGCATTCTACACACCATTTTGGATAATTAAGAGTTAAATGCATCCTAAAGGTGCTCTATCTGGAAGCCATTTGTGAAACCCTCTCAGTTCTACATAGGTTCCTCCACAGGTTCCTCCCCAAAAATAAGCCAAGGAACCTTTCATGATTCTAACTACTTTCCTTATAGACCTTACATTGGAATTATGAGCCTCCCAAACCCGGCACGGCTACAAATAAAACACATGTTGTTTTCTTGCATGAGTTATCCAACACTGGGAGAAGGTGATCCGTCTGTCGATTCACAATTTTCCTCCAAGTTCTTTGACAGCAACGAGTTTAGCATCTCTAAGGCTAAGTTGCGGCAAGGAGAATGTTTGGACTTGCTCTCATTTCCCCTTCCGAAATCCAGTAAGCCATGGTGGTTGAGTGGAGATTTTCCTTTTCCACCACTTTCCCCCATCAGTCAGAAGCCTGACTGATTACACTGGGCTAAATGGGCCAAAAAATATCTCCCTGAAGCTGATGTGAAAGTGGCCCAATACTAGGTACTTGGCAAGTGTTCAAAATCTTAAAATTAGCAGATCATTACAAGCTTGGGAACTGCGGATCATTGGTCACATCAGTCATGCTGCTTTACACTGTCTCACTCATTAAATGTGTTTGTTAGTGTTAATCAAGATCAATTCTCACACTCGACCAATAATGAGAGATGATTTGGAGAAATTAATTTTAAAAGCTTCTTCAGATACAATTATAGCTATGGTTTCGTTTAGGGATGCATCAATACCGAGTCCGAGTACTTGTTTTTTGGTACTTGTCAATTCTGATACTGATATGAGTAACCTACTTAGTATTAAGCAATCGGGGGTGACGTGGAACGTTTTAGCTAGCTCGGTTTATGTTGGTTTCTCCAACATAATTTCTCCACACTCGTGAAATCCTTTGTGTGTGTACAATTCATGGCACCTTGCACACATTTTTAATGACTATGTTTGCTGATACTGCTGTATGTGCTCAGGTTAGCCGTCCTCATGCCCTCTATTAAATGCACTATTAAACGTCATAAAGATGCTTTACCAGGTTACTTGTATTATAGGAAGTTTAGCACTACAATGCACATGTCACATAGTATCACGTAGTATCTGATTTGTATTGGTACCTATGCCTCTGTAGTTACATTACCATAATAAACAACTCTATAAAAGAATATCCATTAGAGCAACTAAACGTCATGTTTCCTTAACAACTTACATCTGTATCTGTTAAATTAGCCTAATGAAGATTTAGAAATTAACGCCTGATCCTCACTTAAACGTCCTTGAGTGTGCCAAAAAGGATGGGCTTCCAGCTCAAGTAAGGAAGTTACACTTTGTACATGACCTCATTTGCTCATCAATCCCCAGAGCCTTTCACATTAACTGAATTTTTTTTTTCTGAACTGATTTCCTACACTTTCTATAACCACTGTCGGAAGGTGTTGATACATTTTCTAGAATAGCAGCTCTGACAGTAGTGCAGCTGCAAGTGACAGGTTTATATTAATGCGCCCATTCTAATACGTTATTGTTTCTATAGTAACAACTCATTCACAGGGACTTGTACAGTGGATGCTCCAATAATAGTAAATAGATTAAAAAAAACATATGTGATTGTTGATACGGTTGATACGTTTTCTGTAAGTTGTTATGTTTATTTAACATTTATGGAAGGAGTCTCCAGTGTCAGTGCTCTGTAACAGTCAGAGGGAACGCTGTAACTTTACCTACGTTTTCTGACATCTTCAGGACAGAGGAGTTCACGCTTTGTGGTTTCTCGCTAACGTGACAAACTGGTGAGGGAACGACTGTTTATAGCAGCTAAGTGAATACAGGAACGGATGTTTTTGTGGACATTCTGCAAATTTAACGTAACTACAAATGGATAAAAGGTACAACATTTTGCAATCATTTGGCAAATTGCTGTGGTATAAGAGGAAATAAGCACTTCGGGACATGATCTTAGTGAAAAATAATCCACGTAGGGGAGGTAAGTACAGTAACTCAGCTGATTATTTTCTTTAAACAGCCAGACACAGAGTGTTTTGTTCCTTCTATTTCTCATAGCCCTTAAACATAGTCAGGGGGTGCAAACGAATGTTTAGCACTCTTGGGAATGGAAATGAAGCTAACATACTGAGAACATTTCACTGGTGCATGTGTAATATACAAGCTGAACCTGGCTGCCTCTTTTTGGGGAAAAACACAAACGTGCTGATGATGACTTGTTCACTTTCCAACAATTAACACCATTAAAGGCTTCAGAATGGAGGCCAAGAGAAACGTTAAACATTACACTGATTCTGGCTTGTGCTGTGCTTAACGAGTGCTCGCATAACTCACGGGGACTGTACATGGTTTTAGAACATTTCAACAAATGAAATCTTTCTTTTCTCACTATTTTTTTCTTTTTTCTTTCTTAGCATTTCTTTTTGTTTTCTTTTTTCTAACCATATATTTTTTCCCTAACCATGCTAATGCTTCTTTTCTCTTATTTATAGTTTCTAAATAATATTCTACTTATTATTTCTAAATGTGTTAATGTGTTTATCATACATTTTTTTGTTTTCTTTTTTTCTAACATGTTCATTTTTAATTTTTCCTGACCAAATTCTTTTTTTTTCTTTCTTTCTTTCTTTTTTTTTTAACTATGTTCATTTCTATTTTTCTCTTTTTTCCAAGCGATATTATTTTTTTTAATAGACAACTTAATATGTTATTTTTCTTTAAACTATACTATTTTTTTCTATACCCCCTGCCCCAACCATTTTAATTTTTCATGGACTGCTTGTGAGCTCTTTAGGACAATAATCTGCACCATAGTCTTCTTTCAGCTCAGTTTCTTACACAGTGTACCTTCATCATGCAGCAGTGAAAATATTTATTCAAACCCTCACGTTTGGAGCCCTGCATATACGTCCAGATGCAGTTCCAGATTTAGGAGGAACGCCACGACGAATCCAAGATCCCTGACAGAAAACCAGATTTGGCTACGCATGTTTGGCTTTGCGTGATAAATTTCCATAAACATTCCAGGAATATTCCAGGAATATACCAGAAATCCACAATAATGTCCTGCTCTGTGATGCGAGTGATGATTTTAAAAAGGCAGTGCAGTTTAATGAGGAAAGGATGTGTGTGTGTGTGTGTGTGTGTGTGTGTGTGTTTTATGAGGTTTTCTCTTTATAACACACTCCAGTTGGCCACAACACAGCATGTGAGCAGCACAAGTGTATTTTTCTTCATTTCTTGTCTGTCTTTTAATTCCTTGTTCAGTGCAATGAAAAACACAGGGATTCTGAGCACTTTGCCTTATCTTCTCAACACACACAAACACACACACACAAACATATTCTCCAACGCTGTCAGGTTTTCCAGGTTTCTAATATGTGTTTTCCTTCTCTTTTGAGCAGCACTCATCCATATGACATGCCTAAAGTTACTGTTGCTTTTCTAAGAGTGCTTCTTTTGTATCCTCTCAGCTATAAGCACTCGCACATCATATGCACTGACACTTTTCACACATCCATGAAGAACAATTTTCAGAGGTTTCCACTGACTTTCTGTTTTTGAAATATTTGAGTGAACACACACACTTCTAATACATCTCCTGGGACATACTCCTAATCAGCAGACAAGGCACGGGGACACCACTAACCACTGTAGGTGGACATAATGCAGAGATCAAAGACATACATATACACCCATTTATACACACCCACACACACAAACAAAATGCACACTCAGACACATGTGAGGAAACAGATTTGTAGACACTTTTGGCAAAACTTGCACACACACACACACACACACACGCACAGTTAGACATGTTCATGAAGTAACGACACACACACACACACACACACACAAATGTATTTTTAGGCATCCTAAGGATACTAAGGATATACACACTCATACTGTACACACACACACACTCATGCAAACACACATAATATTCTTATATAAACACACATCAGTTTCACACACACACACACACACAAAAGCACACTCAGACATATGTGAGGAAACAAATTTGTGGACACTTTTGGCAAAACTTGCATGCACACACACACACACACACACACACTTGTTTTCATTCTCCTTTGTATTAGACACAGCAATCTTGGATCAGTCTGTACATTCTCTACTTTATTATTCTAAACCTCGCCTCAAAATTATTGCATTCATTAAAAAAACTTAGAACACTGCTCTTACACTCGCTGCTGTTTTAAAGCCACAGCAGATTTTTACACACTTTGTTTTCTGCTTTGCCTTGTACTTGAGCCAACACACAAACATCTGGACACTGGACATGCTGGCTCTGCAAAAAATGCACTTTTATTTACATTTGTATCCCATTGCAAAAAAATAAAGCTGCACATTACTGTCTCACAAATCACATGCTTCTTGCAGAGTCTGCAACATGGAGCAGGGACTTGTGCAAAATGTCTCACACACTCGTGAATGCACCTGCAAGGCCAGAGGTGTGATGCTTCTTAATGCATACCTTTAATGCACATAAAGGTTTTCGGGAAAATTACACACACGTCAATGCTGACCATTTGCAATGCCCATTAGGAGTTACCCAGAGTGCACTCATGTACATTTGTGCTGAAAATGAAAATTAGACAAAATGTTTAGAAAAGTGCACTTGCCTCTGATTCCCCTCGCAGAAGAAACTGAGAGGAGTAGAATCCCGCCGATGGAGAGCAGAAGGATGCAGCGGAGGAGTCCTGGCACGGACATGGTGCTCTAAGCATAGGTAAAACACAGTTCACTAAAAAAAAACAAACCTTCTTCTACTGTTTGAAGTGTAAGACTCAGAAGGTGCTCAGCTCACAGACTGATGGACCTCGAGCACGTCCAGCGTAATCTATAGTGACCCGGAGGAGGGAGGGGAACAATGATGTCACAGCACACACACGGAGACATGCTCGGACACACCCACACACACTTTTACACACACACACACACACACACACACAAGTATTGAGTGAAGAGAGAGAGGGGTATGGCTTTAATTTCCCCTCTCTGTCCCTCACTTGCTGGCTGGTGAGCTTTTTTAATCTTTTGTTTCAGTAAGAGCAAGGGAACAGGCAGCTGGTTGGGGCAAAAAGAGTGAGAGGAGAGAAGGTGAGGGAGAAATGGGAAAGTGCACATCCACCCTGCCTGACTGAGCACTAGTCATGCAGAGAGGAAGAAGTCATCAGCGTATTTATCAAACTGTCACATATCAAACAGCCTCAGGGATAAAAATGTCTTACCTCATTTTACTCCGATTTTGGCTATCACAAAATTTTCTTACACATGGGAAAGATTGTTGGAATAAATAAATGGTGGTTCTGCATGTTTGCTTGGCCCCCTTTTGATTTTTTGTGGTAGTTGGTAAATGGAAACAATCAATAATCTTTTTTTTTGCTGACTTCAGAAGTTGTGAAACATTTGGATGAAATCATATTGGGAGTGTGGACAAGTGGGGGAACGCTTCTCGGGAACTTAACGTCACATGGGACAGGAAGAGATGAAGATGGGGAACCACCCATGCAAGTTCCAATGAGGAAACACCGACTCAAAGCCAACATCAGACCGACTCATGAGTCATAAGGGCCAAAGCTTGTGCCAGAAATGCAACAGAGTCATAAAACCTCCTCAAAAGTCCCCATGCTTCACACAAAACATCTGCTGAAAGAGAAAGCAAAAACTGAAAAAAAAAAAAAAAAAAGATGATCCAGGAAAAAAAAGACGACGGGTCTTCCTATGGTGTCCATCCCAGGTTGATGGGAAAAGGTGAAGCCAAATTGTGCAAAGGTGCAAAGGGCAGCATCGTTTGCAAAGGGCACCTCACAGCTCCAGTGTCCGTGATTTGATCATGAGCTTGGGTTACTGTCTGTGCAGAGCATCTGTGCATGCTCTCCTTGCATCCATGTGGGTTTCCTCCGGGTTCTCAAGTTTCCTCCCACATCAATAAAGGGGTTACTCAAATTGTAACTGAGTCACCTAGGAGTGCAAGTTGAGTTGCTCATGAGTTCAGTGAATACCAAATCATAATATATCATGTCATATCTACGGGGTTGACAAGATCTCAATGGGGTTCAACTTTGGCGGTAGATTGGTTGAATCTGGTAAAATCTCAAACGATTTGTTGCCACCTTTCCAACAAATATCATTGTTGGTCAACTCTGGTTACAGCTTCCCTAATGTCTAAACGTGACACAACATGGTTGATGATTCTTGGCTCAGACTTTGTGCCAGTGGTTTACAGAAGGCATTTTTAGTGTTTAAGCACAAAACTCTTTTCAGAAAGTTTCTGAGGGCAGAGTGGAAGAACTTCACTGGCCTGTGCAGAGCTCTGACCTCAACCCCTGTCAAACCTTTTAGATGACTTAGAGTGCTGTTTGTGAGCCAGACTTTATTTGCCAACATCAGTGTTTAAGTCACTAATGCTCTTGAGACTAAATGGAATCGAGTTTTGGTAGCAACGTTTCAACATCTATTGGAAAGCCTTCACAGAAGGGTGGGGACTTTTTCAATTGTATCAAGGGTACGATTCGCTATTAATACCCCTGATTTTGGATGAAAAGTTGGGCAAGAAAGCTATCCAGATGCTTTGTGCATCCCTGAGAGAGGACTGGGCATATGTAGCTGGTACATGTTTTAGTAAGTGTGGTAATTTCATGAAACAAAGTAGTCATGCTAGTTAAAGCGATTTCTCATGGCTTTAGGAACATTTTCAGCTTATCTGGGAACAAAGCCTATCGTGTGTGAAGGAAGAGGGCTGACTGTATTGTTCCACTGTCGACTTGCCCCATTTCCCCTTGTTTCATGTCAACTCAAGTGAAATTAATTAAACAACTATTAACTGAGGAGGTATTGGCTGAATAGGTAGTGTTGCAACCTCAGCTTCAGGGTCTCTGGTTCAATCCCCATTTGGGTTACTTCTCTATGTCCATGTGGGTTTCCCGATTTCATCCCACCTCTTAAAATCATGCCAGTGACTCTAAAGTGCCCCCCTCATGATGGACTAGTCTCATCCAGGATGTATTCCTGCTTCACACCCAGATGTTGCACCACTCTCACTGTGTTTGTATAATATAGTCTTAACCTTCAGATCGTGACAGGAACTTTATGAGGCCTTGATACTACAATGAACACTATTATATTTCCAGCACTTTGACATATACTGAATACCACCATAGCTAATGCCTTCTTAACATGATAAATAAGGGCTCAGGATAGATGTTTTAGTTTCAGGATAAAGTGCTGGAATGGGATTGCTTTAGTCTTTATTATATGGCAGGAAAAACTGGCCCCAGATCAGTATTTGTTCTGCCCGATCCTGTATGTGTCATGTGTCTCAAAAGAAGACTAGTGGAACATGGTGAGTGAGTTTAGCTACTCTTGGCTGAGATGGCATTCAGTACCCTTTCTTTTTTCATTCATCCAAACAGCTCTTCTGTCAGCTTCAAGTAATTCTTAGAATCCCTCACTTCCTTCAGAGTAGAGGATAGTTCTCATAGAACATGGTGCACTTGTAAATCGAGAAATACTCGTAAATCTGGAGAAATGTGAATTGTTGTTTTCTTTGTACCTATTAACTATCCATTTGTTTTTTTATTCACGCAAGGCACAGCTTGCAACTTTATAAGCTCTGGTTAACCCTGCTTCAACAGATGAGTGCATGTGTTGTTTATAAGTGTAGAACAGGCAGTATGGTGCAAAGGTAATGAGAAGATTGTAAGCAGCAGGACAGGCCAAGATGAAGGACAAGGAGCACAGACCTGAAATGGTTGTCTTGTGAACAGCCAGAGCACACACACACTGCCTGTGTGAAATATTGGCACCTGCAATACACCACGATGATGAAAGCTGAAACCACTGTTTCCGTGTATGGATGTGAGAACAAAAGTCAGACAGAAATACATTGGAATCATATAACAAATTCTCCTTGGTCTACACATCTTTCCATCTTCAAGTCATTTCACAATAGTACCATTGTCCTTCCGCTCAGGGCATTGAGAAGACATGGAGATGTGAACAGATGAACTGAATGAAGGGAAACTTTTAATACTAAATGTTTAATACTTAATCTGTTGACAGTCCTTCACACGCTGGCTGGCTTGCATAAATGCCATATTCCGTGAGCTCACGAGAAGGTGGTATTTCTGGTTGCCTTAGATCACCCTCTTCCTTCCTCTCTGGCTTTGGCATGGAGTTTGTATCAGCCAGCTGGACTGCAAATTTATTATCGCTCACTCTGTAACTCACTGTTTTTGCTGACTGGAGCTCAGGCTGTACCTTGCTTGAGTACAAATGAACTTAGATATAAATTTAAGCTCATTCAGGCAGTTAAGAAAACCTAATGTAATCTGTCAAACAAGACTCCATTATTCTTCACTAGTACAAAACTGTCCATAAACAGGTTGTTCCTTTCAGGGCTGTAATGGAATATAGGCAACACTGTTATGTAATTGCTGTTCTTCTTTGTAGAACTACCATTAGCCTATAAGTCAGCCCTTGATGGTGGACTCAGACTTTTGGCTTCAACTCTATTGCATTTTTAATACTCTAATGAAATATATGTCTGCAGAATTGTGCTAGACCCATAACCAGGAAGTACATTAGGATGACAAGGGTGAATAAAAGAACCACTGTCAGCACCATCTGTAATACATTTCATGCACATATTAACCCCTTGACTCAAATAGCCCTAAATTACCCCAGTTCACACATTCTACCTCTCTGTTTGCTCTTAGACTGTCTGATTTATGATTTGACTCACCACAAACCATTATTTGCTTCTTTTCTTTCTTAGCCATGCTAGCACTGAAAGCATTTAGTTATCTTTTCCGAGTGATGCCAACTGGAAAAAAGATTTATATTGTAATGTTCCAGTAATAACTACAATCATCTGGTGGTGGCTAAAAATAGATAAAAGCTATCAGACATCATCTAGCATGATATAATATGTGAATTAGCTTGCATTCATTAGTAGCAATGCTAATAAAAAAGGTTGAATGTCCTAACAACTGTTAAGATAAAAGATATACTATGCCCAAATGATGTTATCATGGCTAATCGTAAACAGACTCTACTCACAGCAATTTAACATCATCTCATAATGCGTACTGTTCCCTTTCATTTGGTATTAGCAATGTTAGCTTTTTTTGGATAAGGTATGCGAGGGTCAGCACCTGGTCTATGTTATGTGCTCCGCATGTCTTGGTGTTTTGGCCTCTGGTGCCGCTTCTTATGCCCCAACCCCAAGAGCATGCTAACCCCTGAATATTCTAAACATGTGCTTGCAGCAATTAACTTGCAGTAAATCCTCATCCATCTCCATTATGCCCGCCTATACTTTATCCGAACAAAATGTCTCTGTTCTGTCCTTGTGGTTCACCGGAGAATATCACTCAATCAATCAAAACAGCAGGGAATCACATGCCCACATGGATTTATATTTGGAGTAGGTACAGGACTGACCGAATTCTACAAAGATTGTTAACAATGTCATTTTCATATTTAGACCAAATGTGTAGGTAATAACATCCGTATTATTAGATATACCTTCAGGATATGCAGGTTGACGTAAAAGGCTTCGCTAAGAGCCGACTGTTTTCGCTCCCAAATGGCTCCTAGCCATTTTTTTCCCCAAGGCTGCTCAAAAGGCTGCCTCATTGATCTTTGCCTGTCTGTCACTTAAATTGTTCAACTTACTCTGCATTCTGATTAACAAGATAACACTACACTTTGTGCTAGCACTTGTAAAAGCTAACAGTAAAGTATATAGCATGCTAGAGTACTTCTCTCCAACTACTGAGACTAGCATATCTAAATACTCTAGTGTACTTCTCTGAAAGTTTGCTTATAAATGCTAGCATATAAATAGTATGCTAGTGTAGATCTCGCTAACTACTTAGGCTAGCATATCTAAATACTCTAGTGTACTTCTCTGAAAGTATACGTACAAATGCTAGCATATAAAAAGTATGCTAGTGTAGATCTCGCTAACTACTTAGGCTAGCATATCAAAATAAATCTAGTGTACTTCAGGTTAACTTACAAATGTTTACATAAAAAGTACACAAGGGTACTTCTCTTCAAGACCTATCATATAAAAAGTACTTAGACTATAATATCAAAACAAATAATCTAGTGTACTTCTCTGCAAATGTACTTACAATGCTTATAAATGCTAGCATATAAAAAGTATACGGATGACTGTCTCTCTCTAAGTGCTTAAATTAGCATATCAAAAATACTCTAATGTACTTGTCTACTTACAAATGCTTACATATAAAACGCAATGCTAGTAAACTTGATAGTATATTTTAAATGAACAGTGAGATCTTTCCTGAAACTCAAGAGGAGACATCTGAGAGATTACTGGTATGTTTCGTCCAAGGAGAAAATTCTGAGAGACAGGCGACTTAAGCAGACGTCTCCCTTTTATTTCCATTTGATCTAATTACTGTCTAGATCTCGTTAATAAAGAGATCTCGTTAATTTTTTCCTTATGGGACAGACTTCGGACCACATGGGATTCATTTGTATATAACTTTAAGATGCTATATTGGTAGCATAAAATATGGCTACTGTGTGTATCCTATTAAATAATCTCTTTTTTATTTTTCTTCATGAGGATATTTTATTTTCTTGCAATTTAATTGATTATGAAAATCTCCATCCTAAAAGACTGCCTGTTTAAGTTATTGAAATGATATACAACACAATTCATTCCTTTCATTCTTATCTGAATATGAATTCAGCTTAAAAAGTTTGCACTTTAAGGAGATTCTGCTGTATGCTGAGTTTTGCAGCACTTCTTCATGGACATATATATATATATCTATATATATAGACCTATAAGTGACTGTAGACAGATGGTATTCATTCCACACAGCTAGGTGGATCTGGAGGTACTTGAGCCAACAGAGTAAAGAAAGGAGTGTGTTAATGGGGCTTTATATTCACCTGGAGTCGAGTAAAGAATTATGGACTGGGCCCGGGAGCAAGAGCTCCGGCCTGGATCGCTTTTTTTTTTTCCACTGCGTGTTTAGGCTGAAAGATGAACGCTGGCCATTATAGGTCCGAGCTTCAATACATTCTGCTTTAGCAATACAGTTCTTTGGAATTTCCATTTATTTTATCATTTATTCACAACTGGCTCATTTTAGACTTGGGGATTTATTACCTTTCACTGTTAATCAAGACCTTCAGTAGCATTTGGACATTAGAGCCAGGTCTGTTGCAGCTAAACATGGCAAGGTGGTAGATCTCCAGGCATGCTATGCTAATTTCGTAGCATTATTTTTTTACTTTTATACTTCACCTTTTTTGATTTTTTAATCCATAAAACAAAGCATAATAAACAAACAAACAAGCAAAAAAAAAAAAAACCCATGGTGCTCCAGTAAATATTTCCAAATCTGAAATTCTAAAGGCTAGATTCCATTTGGGTCAGCGGGTTTTGTGATCTGAAAAGCGCTCGCAGATGTAACCCATATGGGCCAGCCTCGAGCTCAAGCTCACTTCGCCAGTTGCACCATCAACCATTTGGATGACTGGAGCAGAAAAGAGTTCAGAGATTTTCCACTTCCTAGTAGAAAGTAGAATGTTAACTCATTTATGGACGGCTGCTGTGAAATTACAATTGTGATGACGGACAAAGCTTGACGAGAAAGATGAGAAACTATACCAGTATTTTAAAAACCCATATGCTGGCACAATGAGCTGGCAGCGGTGAGGCTTCTAAAACATGGACTCAATGACAGCGATCTTTGGCTTCTCCTGTTCTTCACTTTCCACCCTTCATAGATTCCACATTACTATTTAAAAATTTAAAAGTTGAAGAATATTTTTCTAATAAAAGTTTAACAATGTGAGTTTAAAGACTAGCAGGACCAAAATCAGCAGTAATGTATGAAGCCATATACTATAATAAATTGCTTAAAAACTTTTTTTTGTTAAAAGATGCTTATTTAACATGTATGGAGGGAGTCTCTAGTATCAGTGCTTTGTAATCATCAAAGGTAAAGCTATAACTTTATAAACTTTTCCAACATGGGAAAGTCTTCAGGATAGAGGAGTTTGCACTTGTCGTTCCTCTGTAACATCAAAAGCGAGAGGAAAAAGAGAGAGAGAAAAAAGTGAGGGAACAACTGTTTATAGCTGCTATAACATAACAAAACAATGTTTTTAAATATAATAATACATTTAATATTGTAAGAACATAACAATGTTCTTACAATATTAAATGTAACCATAAACAGATAAAAACATATTCTTTAATTTCTAAAAATGCTTTGCAAATTGCTGTGGTATAAAAGGAATAAAACATTTCAGGACTTGCTGTTATGGAAAAAATGGCAATTAGCAAATAATTTTTTTTAGCACACTTTAAAGAAAGGGGGGAAAAACCCATAGAATTGTATCTAAACACCAAATACAGACAGGTCTATGTAGGCTTGAAATTTAGAAGTTATGTCAAAGGTGCTGTTTAATTAACTGATTGATTGAATAATGAATTAATGAATTGATCGAACAATTAATTAATTATTTTTTTTTACATTTTATATTTTTTAATTTATTTTTTTTACTCATTTTATGAATAATAACTAAAATTAATAACAACACAGCTGGCTTATTTTCCACGATGACATCAATCATTAAGTATCATTTAAACTAAGCACAAAGTCCTAGTAAATTCTACAGTAAATAATACAAAAATATTATTTTTTGTTATTATTATTATTTAATTTTGTTTTTCCGGCTGCTGCGTTAGTATAAGAATATGATTGGCCAGACATTTTCTAGCAACGTCTGAAGCAACAAGCTGATTGGCTCTTTTAATTACAGGGGCGGGATTTACATGACACAGTCTATTTATACCCCCCTCTGCTAAGCGTCACCTGAATTTGGTTGTCCGAGTTAGCAGTTTGCTAGACTTCATGCTAAATAAGGAACACAGCCGTTCGTTTGTTATTACCGTTTTCTTTGAACTTTTTCTTTGAATTTGCCTTTGTATAAAAATGCAAAAGCAAGGCAGATTAGAATTCTACATTCCAGTGCTATTTAATATATAACAGGAAGCATTTTTTTTTTCTCACAACCTCAGGTGCTTCATTCCTGTGGTGCCAAAATGCTACTCCAGAATAAAACAGACAAAGATTACATGCCTTTCTGTAGGCACTTGTATAGCACAAGTATTAGAGAAAGCTAAAGCACAATGAACTCCTGACATATGGAAATCTCACCTTAAATGTGCTGTAATGTCTTAATATCTACTTCTCCTCATTACTTCAGACAGGGCCACTTGTAATCTTCTGCCAGAACATTCCCTCCCTTAAAAGTAGTAGCTCCTGAGGAAGCTGTATACTATCAAGCCCAATGACAATGTTAAAACTCGGCCTGTTCTTTTGGATAATAGGAATTTTCTTTTAGCTTGTACTTCTTGATTTCTCAAAATGCTTGCAAATTCAAATTGTTAGCATTTTGCATATATGACTTATTTGTAAGTGTTTTATCAGCTTGAGACTGTTTATAGCCTGAAGTATAGAAGTATACTACTTCATACTGAGGGAGAAACCATTTCCCTCTTTATACACCATCTGCACTTCTTCATGAGTAAGAGTAATTAATACAATTTTATCTAACACTCTGATGCGTCAGTATCTGGTGACAACCCTGAGGTTCTTCGTCACCATCGACTCTGATGACGCTCATCCACAACTCAAATGTGTATGGCAAAACTCCAAAAACACACAGCATCTAGTAGTCTGGTTATACTGTCGTGGTTAAAGTGGACAGACGTGAGTGAAAACGGCGGTGACAAATCGTCCACAGCTGAAGAAGGCTCTTCAATGTTCTCCATACTTAGCTAGATCAGTAAGCTACTTTTAAGTTTGTTTAGATTCAGCGGCAGTGTTGCGTATCTCGAACGCAATTGGTGGTTGTACTTCCACACGCTGCCAATCTGACTTCCTGTTTAAAAAGGAAATATGTGAACGTGCGCAATCAAATCATGATTCAAAATGTGTGTTTACTTACACTGATATCAGCTGTGGGAATCTGCTGTCTCAACTGTGTGTCGACAAGCAGTTCTTCAAACCCTGTCCATTCTCAATGGCCTGCTAATAAGTTATTTCCATTTCCACCCCACAAACCACCAGACTTTCTCACAAATCCTTCAAAAACTCTCTCTCACACACACACACAGCACATATGTAATTGCCTTTGTATTGTATGTTCTATCAGAATATATATGATTTTGAAGAAGTTTGAAGGAGATCAAAAGGACCTTCCTTCTCGAAAAGTTGAACAGCTGACAGTTTTCCAGTAGCTGGATTTGACGTTCAAACAAATGCAGCCGTGCAGACTTGCAATGACAAGCCATTACTGTGAATGATATTTTGATATTCCATGAAAAATAAGAAAGCCAAGGACAAACTGGTCTAAACTATTCTCGTTGCCATGTAGATCTACAATGCGTGCACCTCTAACGAGAGTCTGTGCATGTTGTTACAGCAAATTAAAACCTTTCCAACTGTCACTGTGAAGATATAAAATTCCTGACTCATAGATGATCTATAATCCAATTTTTTTTTTCTGGCTGTTTGCTCAACACAGATGAGCTGTTGAGATGTTGCTGTTTGATGTAAACTATATATATATTTTTTATAAAAATGTTCTATAAATGACCAATAGTAATAATACTAATAAAGATTTATTTTCAACATTTAGTTTAACTAGGGCAAGTTTTGGCTTGACAGCATGTCACCCGCTGTATGCAGCCAGAGTTAAAGTGAAAGTCTTTCCAAGACAGTTGGAAAGGTGATATGGGGTACCAATAAACATCCTAAAACTTCAGAACTATGGCGGTACCTGAGCACTGATGCTACTGTGTGGCTAATTGATTGCTCTGAACTGTGGATGTGTGCATAACAGCAGTATCCAACAGTTAAATTACACCATTTAACCACTCTAGCTCATTCTTTATGGCATGGGTACACACACACACACACACCAACCACTTTATTAGGAACAGCTGTACCCCTGCTCTTTCATGCAATTATCCAATCAGCCAATCACATGGTTACCTTTGTGTCTATACAAGAAAAATAGAAACAAACCTTCCAAAACTACCGAGGTCCAGGCCTCTGTGTCTTCCAACACAGTTACAAATGTTAGCAAATGATTTGTGGTTTATTGATGCCAGTACACCATTTTTACTGTGTAGCTCTGCCTCTAAAAGTTGTACATTAAAGTTGCTGTTCACCTGGTTTACAAAAGCAGGAATAGTATGAAAGACATTGGCCAGACCCCTATTCAGACCTTCTGTTTGGGTACAGGTTTTGGTTTTGGACTTCATACTTCATACATAAGACTTTTAGCATTGTGTAAGATAAATGAACAAAGTCTGGAGAACATGTGGTGAGACTGCAGTTGGAGGCACTGTGTGCCAAATGGCGAACAACCAACATCAGATTTCTCATAACATGATAATTCTGTGATCCTGCTTTGGCTTGGACAGAGCAGATATTTGGATCGTACATAAAATATACAATTGTAAAAAGAATGCCAATGATTAACGAGTTTCCTGTACCTGAAACCATCTTTGTTATTTGATTTACATTTGCAGAATCATGGCAGAGTAATTGGACAGGGCTGTAGCGATGTTGATGTGCCAACAGGGTCAATATGGTGTCATAACTGCAAATTCATAAGAACCCAAGTTGTTCAAAAGCAGAAGCAAGTTTGACAAAAAGAGAGCTAGACAAAAAGCATGACAAAAAGAGAGTGTAACACCCAATAGATTTGAGAGCTCAACATCATCGTGGTATAAAACATGGAAGGAAGACGCATCATGATTATTATAATTTTATCAGAAATATTCGGGTTTTTTTTATTAACCCACTGCATTTCACCATATTTAATTTGATGCAGTTTTTTTTTTACTTGAATCCCCTCAAACACACAGGTCCAAACCCACATGGATATTTATTTATTTAGATATGCTCACTCTAGAGGGTAAAATCATTTTCCACCATTTTGATAATATTTCGGCATAGAAAAATTGTAACTGGAAAAATATAACCAAATGTAATGAATTGGAGTTTTGTGTCTTTGCAAGTTTTTGTGAATGAAAGCAAACTTCTTTTACAAGTACAAAAAGTTATTATGTATATGTAACAGAGTAAATGTAGTTAGTTTGAACATTTTTATGTTATTTATTTATTTATTTATTTTTTTATATGAGATTCAGCATGACAGCAGCCGTCATGTTCTAACTCGCGGTCCTGGGATTAGAGCCAGTGACCTTTTCAGGTTCTGTTACTGATCCTTAACTGCCTGAGCCATAATCCAAAAACTTGAGTGAAGTCCAAACCAAACACTCCTGTATTGTATCTGATTTAATCCTTAGGTTTATTCCACAGGATGGAACCTCTTCAATAATCATCCTTAAAAAGCAGCAGCAGAAGTACAGCATACATGCCAAACTAGCTCTTTCAATGACCACCAAAGACATGCCATGGCTTGCATAAGTATTCACCCCCTTGAACCTTTGCACATTTCTGTACTGTTACAACCTGGTTGACTGGTAGTCAGAGAAGTAATCAAGGGAATGGCCAAAGGTTGAATCTGAAGGAGCTCATACGGGAGAAGCTGTTCACAGTACAGCCGTAGCTAGATACTCTAAAAACGAGTGGTGAGCCATATGAAATCCTGTTTAGAGTTTGCCAAAAAACAAAAGCATATTATAGGTTCAACAAACATGTGGATCTGATGAGACCAAACTTGAACTTTTCGACCTTTTTAGCACTAGAGTTTGGCAGAAACCCAACACTGCTGATCAACCCTGAGGACACCATCTCCACTGTGAAGCATGGTGGTGATAGCATCATGTTCAGAGTTACCCTTGGCCTTACCCTTGGAGTTGTTTTCCAATACAAACCCTAATTGACACTGTTCTCTAACAAACTCTGGGTTCTTCCAGGAACAGGTGTATTTATACTGAGCTCATGTAACACTTTAATTGCACAAAGGTTCTATATTGACATATCATGTTTGATTTTTATTATATTTTGTGCAGATTCCTCACATAAAATCCCAATTAAGTCCATTTCAGATCCAGGTTGTAACACTACAAAATGTGAAAAGGTTTGGGGGTGGGCGGTAGGGGCACATTGGGAGTGTGAATTCTTAAGCAAGCCAGCCACTGTAAAGGAGGAGAGTTAGATCAAAAACAGAAAGAATAGTCAAAAGTAAATACTTCACCTTTCCAAAAAAAGACTCCTGAAGGCAAAGAATGCCGCAGGTTTGTATTGCTTTTCAGATATTTAGAACAAAGACAAAGGAAAAGACAAACTCTTGCTTCTTTCAGGCTTCCAGTTCGACATCTGTTCTTTGACACTAATCCTGAAGCCATGCTCGATGAGGTTTCCTGTCAGCGCTGGGATATCCTTCACATTACTCTTCATAGATATGAAGGGATACATCTCCTCTGGGGAAACGGCAAGAATCCATAAGCTTTTGGGATTTGATCACCCCACACGCATTCACACTGAATGTCTCCTTTAATGAACAGATGCCTCATTTCTTTCTGTGAGGAAGTTTCCAGTAAATTAAACACAAAACAGTACAGTCGTTGTTGGAGATAAGTGTATGAGTCAATATCTGCTTCAGCAATTCACCCACCTGTGTTTTTTTTTTTTTTTATTATAATGGTCAAGAGAGAGAAAAAAGTAAGGCTGACCATTTATAGGTGCTATAATGTAAGTGAGAACAGGAACTAAATTGTTTCATGGCATTTAACTATAAATGGATAAAAGTCTGATGTACCTTAATTTAAAAACAAATTGTGATCATTGGCAAAAATGTGGTGTAAGAGGAATGAAATATTTTGGAACATGCTTTTATATGAAAATAAGCAGCTTTGTTTTATCATTGATTAGTTTCCTATAAGAGCAAATTCCTGTGTTATTAGCTTGTTTAAGTGACCTGAATGGATTTAATCCAAACTCTCAATAACTCAAAAATAAGTGGATGTATATATAATGTCAGTGGACCAAATGTGTTCTGTAGGAGAACAGTTCAGGATTTAAAAAAAAAAAAAGAAAGAAAGAAGAAAAATCCCTCTTCATTTTAAATAGATTTTGAGAGAATTCTGAAGGACGTCAGAAATGTTGAGGTTTCAAATTGGAGAATATACAGTAGAAGTGGAAATATGAGCAAAAAATGTCTTTAATTGATCACATCTTAAACCGGTGCTGACACACATCAAGACTAGCCTGTTCAAGTCTTCTTAGCTTTAGTGGTTAGAAATAAACCATTTCTGAATTCTGCACTGAATTTTCAGTGCATTTTTAAACCACAGTTTATGGCTTTTGATTGGTGCTATTGGTGTTTCCCGTTCTATAGAAGTGGTTTGTAAGGTTTACGCAAGGTAAACCAGTATGATATTAACATGACCCCATGGCAACACAGCTAGCCGCAAGCCGCTAACCGCCATCATAAAATGCGAACGCCAACAAAAACACCTTGCTCTTGAGGCGATGACGCAGTGTCCAAAGGAGGAATTTAATATTTTCTCAGCTGTTGTTCTCTGAACCGGTGAGATTTTGGTTTTCTCTTCAGTGTTATTAGGAGGTGATTTATCTTTCTGTTACTACATTACCTGTGCAAGTGAGCCGAAACCAGTTCGTAAAAGTGCATTGAGCATGAGTATGTGTCTTTTTGTTTTTTAATGGGTTCCAGATATAATATTTGGGCATGCTCTGCTGCCACGTGATATATTGGATTCATCTGGAAAACACTGCAGGTTTGTTAATTGGGATGCCTTTTCTTTCCCCCTAATTCTGGGTTTTTATCTTTATAACAATTGTTGAACTTTGTGCTCTGTTCACTACTTACTAATGGTGTGAATTTCTTGCAAAACATATATATGTAATATGGGATAAGGCCAAAAATATGAGGCAATCACTTTTTTTTATGTAAAAAGATAAAAGTCTTATCATTATGAATTACAATTTTAACATTATAAATAATAATAAATAATATGGAGATTTAAAAAAAAAACACTCATGACTGGGATTTCCCAAACATTACTCAACATCTCTTCCCTTTGTTTCCTCTTCCATTTCTGTCCTTTAATAAACAAAGTACAAAGTACGTTGGTTAACATTTATGGAAGGAGTCTCCAGTGTCAGAGCTTTTTGTAACAGTGAGAGGTAAAGTTGTAACTTTCATTTCTCTGGCATCTTCAGGATGGTGGCACTTACACTGTCTGTTTTCTTAGTATCATGACAAGCTGCATTTTTTCCCCTGCTATTAACTTTAAGAGAGAAAAAAAAAGAGGCTGGTGAGGGAAGCACTGTTTACAGCTGCTATAACGTACAGTAAATGAGAACTTGGATGCACATCACACTCTCATTGATTATTTTCCTATGACAGCAAGTGCCATTGTATTTTATTCCTTACGTGTTATTCTTAGGTCAAAAACTGAACATATCTCTGTAACAGGAATTTTTTTTAAAGAAATGTTATCCCAGATCAGTGAAATAGGGAAAGAAGAAACATCAGTCCACTCTGTATTTATGGAAGTCTGATCTATACACATCTGTCTCCAAAGTGGATACACAAACAGTCTAGTATTTGGCAGCAATCCGTATACTCCGCTGCGCATAATGAACCTAGCAGAAAATCTCAACACCATCATCTCTCTTTCTCTCTCTCTGCCTTTTCCTCTTTCCTTCTTTCTCACTCATCTTTCATTCCTCCCTGACAGTCCAGGGTGCAGGCAGTGCAGGCCGGTTTTTACAACCGGTTGAGCCTGTGCCGTTTATAGAGCCGTCTGTAGGAACCATTACGGGCACAATGGCGCTTTTCGTTCCTTTACACAAAAATATGGATTGTTTTTCGTCCTACTGTTCAATTTCTTACAACCTTAATTACTGCACATTAAAGATCCTGGTTCCAAAGTTACATAAAGGGACACTTGAGCCCTTGAAGGAAAAAACAGACAACAAAAAAAGAAAACACAGAGACCTTGACAGCCGTCACTGGAGCTGCTTGGGCCTACAGTGAGATCACAGCTGAGGCACGCAGGGACACCGCAAAGAATCCCAGCCGTCCACACACACACACATGGAGTTTCACATATGATCCCATTCCTGCTGTCCCACGGGGAAAAAAAGAGTGAGAGCGAGAGAGAGAGAGAGAGAGAGAGACAGTGAGCAAAGAGCTTTATTCACTTTGGTTCCACCATGAGGTTTACATTGAATCAGAGCCCGATAATAATCCAGCACGTTAACTCTGAACAGCCGCAGAAAGAAAAAAAAAAACGCACAAGGTCTTCGTTTCAATGGTAACGCTTCTCCAAACAATAGTGTCTCATTTCATCCCTGCTGGAAAAGACAGGAAGGACATTTCATGATCCACTTATCACTCAGCTGGTCTCACTGTTATACATCTCTTAGAGAATATGTATATATGTTTTATACCTGGAGGACTGAAGAGTCCAGTTGTCTGTCACTCACTTTCTGATTCACTGCAGGGCCATGGGGAAGCACAATCAGAAAGAGTGACCCCAGGTGCATTTTTTCAAGAAAAAAAATCCAGAAATATATGTTGTCTCTCTCTATTACATGTTTAGGATTTCCTAGAAGAGAACCAGATTCGAGATTAGCAGCTTGGGAAAGACGTCATCGTCATTAAAAGTGTATAAAACAGAGAATTACGGTGGGTCAAGGAGTGGGATATGTTAGACAGCAAGTGAACAGTTCTCAAAGCATTGGAAGCAGGAAAAACGGGCAAGTGTAAGGATCTGAGCGACTTTGACAAGGGCAAGATGGTGATGGCTAGACAACTGGGTCAGAGCATCTCCAAAATGGGAGGTCTTGTGTAGTGTTCCTGGTATGCAGTGGGTAGTACCTACCAAAAGTGGTCCAAGGAAGGACAACCGGTGAACCAGCAGCAGGATCATTGGCGCCCAAGGCTCATAGATGCATGTGGGGAGTGAAGGCTAGCCGGTTTGGTCCAAACCCACAGAAGGGCCACTGTAACACAAATTGCTGAAAAAGTTAATGCTGGCTATGATAGAAAGGAGTCAGAACACACAGTGCATCGCAGCTTGCTGCGTATGGGGCTGCGTAGCCACAGACCGGTCAGAGTGCCCATGCTGACCCCTGTCCACTGCCGAAAGCACCTACAATGGGCACGTGAGCATCAGAACTGGACCATGGAGCAATGGAAGAAGGTGGCCTGGTCTGATGAATCGTGTTTTCTTTTACATCGTGTGGATGGCTGGTTGCGTGTGCGTCACAGTCTTGGGGAAGAGATGGCACCAGGATGCATAATAGGAAGAAGGCAAGCCGGTAGAGGGGCAGTGTGATGTGCATGTTATTGCTGACACTATAGGGGTGCTATTTCATTTGAACACATGCCTTTTTCTCCAGGTTTTGGTAGGGTGAATGCAAAGATACTGTATCTTTTCACCTCGATGCTAATTCTCCATATATAATGGCATCTCTGATTAATGTCACAACATTTGTTTCACACTGGCACATCAAGTATGATTGTAACTTGTTTTTAGAGAGATACAGGACCAGGATTTTCCTTTTATTATGAGTTCATCATGTGTGGGTTTCATTACAGGCTACAGAGTGGAAACTGCTCAAGGGTGGAGATGAAGCAATGGAGATATTGGATGGGAAAAAGAGAATGTGTGTGTATATTTGTGTGTCTGTGTGCCATGTCCAAGTTTCCCAATTTTTTTCCCCAGCAGAAGCTACATAGCGATAGCTGGCAAAACACTAAGTTGGAAAATATGATTGTTAAAATGATGAAGTGGGAAATAACAATGTACAATGATGCTGTTACTGTACTTGAGTCAGGTTTTTATCTATCTGTACTTGTACCTGAGTGTACACTTTCTCTCACCAGATGTGTCATGTGAGCAAAACTGTCATGGAGCGGTAGCCAATAAAACAGACTGGATGTAAAGCACCTAAAAGCAAAAAGAAGAGGAAGAAGAGCTTACAGTCTTCAGTACTGAGCCTATTTTGTCAGGACAATTCTGTCAGCTGTAATTACAAAACCGTTCAGCTAATAACATGATATAGGACAGTGGGAGAGTGAATAACTGGTGCACTTGTGATTATTTTGTTTTCCATGTTGGTGTAAAATAATGTATGAATGTATTATAGCATACAAACACTTTGCTGTACAGCTACAGGTTACACAATGCTGACATCTTTATAGATTGTGATTTGAAAGAAAGTGCACAGAGTATCGAGAATGTGATTTTGGAATTTCATTGCGTTTCCGTGGAGTTTCTGCTTCACTTATTTAAAAAAAACAAGTAAAAACAAATGTAAAACGAAAGCAGTATGGTCCTAAAACTCTAGTTTGACGCAATCAGCATGAACTGAAACTCATTAAAATGGAAATGAATGAGGTCTTGATGCAGCATGTGACGTGACACTACACTATGCTTGACGCTATGCAGTATGAATTGGTCTTAAGTTGTAGCAAATGTTTTTTCCATGTTCCTTGGTTGCTTGATAAATGTTGCATTAATTTAACATCTGGATCTAAAATCATTGTGATTTGAAATTGCATCATTTTCTTTCCTGAATTCTGAATCTTTCTTGGGTAAATTGAAGAGTTTTTACTTTTCTACTTTGACTTGACTGAAGAATTCAAAGCTGTACTTAAACCTTTACCAGAGGATTTATTTGGAGTAGAGAATTTGGGACCTTTTTGCACCTCTGTTTGAGACAAACTGATTTTAGACTGAACAGGGTAATTGTGAGTCTGGTTTAGAGCTTTCAAACATCTATTACACATGGAAGTGTTTGCTTGTCCAAACTTGGCAGCACAGCATGCAGTTATGGTCCTGATCCCAGAAACTCCGTTTGTTAACACAAACACTGTTCCAATAATCTCTCTGTCATTATTTGCATTCACAGGAGGCCAAGAATGAATGATCTTTCAGCGAATCAACAAAGAGCAGCCAAAAATGGAAGTTGCAGTCGATGAGTGAGAGAAAAGTGTTAATCTTGTGTTCAGGCTGGAAGATTTCAACGACACCCCGGCCACTGCTGGAAAGTGGAGCAGAAATAGACTAACAGACTAAAATCACCGGACTCACGCTGGAAAACTAACGTGCATTGCTGGATGAAGTTTTTTCACACATTTTGAAACAAACCAGCCAAGCAGCGAAAGCTCCAAAAACTTTCCACCAGCGCACGGAAATGTAACTGCCGTGGAAATAAACATTAGCTCTGTGCAGCAGAAATGGTGGCCAAGCTGCTGCCATGTAACAAGATTGGCACTGCCAGCTGCCTGGAGCCTCCATCCGTCCACGAAATGTGCTTCTGATTAGCTCTGTGTTTATGTACAGGCTGGCCTAGTGTCACGAGCAAAGTGCAGAGGGACGGAGGTTTAGATTTCAAATGTCAAACACTGATGATGGCCCTCTCGAGAGCTCAGCAGAGCAAAATCCCACCTGCAAGGGAGAACCACACATGGAGATAAAGCACTCGGGCCTCCAATACTCCAACAGGATCTTATGATTAGATTGCAAAAATTAGCAAGAACAGCTCTGCTTGGAAGGCCAAAGATTTATGAGGAAACTATTGAAATTGAAATAATAATAATAATAATAATAATAATAATAATAAATTTTTAAAAACCTTAAGAAATACTTTCAGTTCTGCATGATCCTAACACAAATTGAATGGAAAAAAATAAGTGACTAGAAATGTATTATATATAGTCTATATAAGTCCTTATTGTCCTCCAGTGAGGGGTGGTGCTGGGTTAAAAAACATTTTTCTTTAAATTATTTTTATTTTATTCACTGAATCTCGCTAATGAATTTCTAGCAGAATTTCAAAACAAAGCAGCCTTAACACTTCTTTCACAAAGAAGAAGTTGAGAAACCTGACTTTTCCATGCTCATTTTCTCTGTCTTTCTTTCCTCAGCACTTTCTCAGTTCCACTCGAAGCCTCAGGCGCAGGTTAATTTATGCTCTTTCTTTTGACAATAACTCTCTCTCGCCTTCCTTTCCTAGGCTGGCTTGTCTTCCTCAGGTCGTCACCCTAGCAACTTCATTTTCCCATAATTCAGCTCAGGCCTGCAGAGGAAAATTCCAGCCGTCACAATCACTTCATGTCAAATTTACCTGCTCGACATTTGGTATTGAGGAGTGTGTGATTATTCTCAAGATGGAGCAAAATTCACTTTGAAGGGTTGATATGACTGGACACGGTATCATGCTAGCTGTCCTTGCTACCTATCTGATGCTGATATTGTAGACGTTTTAATTGGATTTCATACAAAGCTTCAATGTGTGGCTCAGTCCCATGGCCTACCACTGATGGTCATTTTCTAAGTTTTCATATGAATGGCCAGTAACCCCATTTCCTTGACGCAAAAACCAGTAACCATTTGTAAAACTTTTATCAAACAGTTACAGATTCTCTGAATTTTTCATTTGGCCTTGTTAACTGTCCTGCTTCTATATTGTATTTAAAATATGAGGGAAGACATCAAAAAACCTGCCACCTCCTTTCATTGAGCACTTTTCAGAGATATGTGCCATATTTAGTTAAAGTGGTGCTCAAATTTGTCCCCTGGTTTGCTGTCTCCTCTGTGTATTAGTGTTTATGTGTGCACTATGTCAACACTCCTTCTGAAATGCCTGAGGCCCATGCATGCTTCCTTTGAGATTTTAACTGATGGAAAACAGAGAGAGAGAGTAAAGCTTCCTGTTTGGATGCCAGTTGCTGTCACTGTCCTTTTTCATATTTAATCCCAGCTCATTTTTCCTGGATCCGAGTTTCATAATGTCCACAAATGTATGTTAGAAATGATAGAGTGACTACATACCAGGCCTACAACTAGCGATTGTTTTAGTTTTAGAATAGTGTGCCTGAATATCTGAATTAGTGCTGTAGGACTTGAGTCTGGTTTCAATACATTTTCTGTACTGACTTGTCTCGGTTTTGGGCATTGGTCTTGGTCTCGAATGAGGGTTTGTTAAAATAATGCTTGTGTTGTCATTTCTTTTCACATGCAAAAAGTTTAACAAGAAGTAATTCCTTCTTCTAGTAAACAGCCTAATCATTGGCACAATGCACAAATGAAACCAGCTAGCTTGATGGTTTTTGGTCTTGATCTTGACTCTTACTTTCATTTGGACTCAATCTTGGCTTGGCCTCGACCCCTTTAAGACTTGGTCCTGACTCGATCTGGGCTAGTCCTGGTCATGGACTTGACAATGGCGGTCTTGACAACAGCCATAATTTCAATATTCTTTAAGAATAAGAGAAGTTCAAGAAGCCAGAATAGAGTGTAGGTATACTTCCGTGTTCTCATTGTCCAAGAACATACAGTAGGTGCTTCTTGGGGTTCATCTTCCTGGTGCAGGCATACCAGTTCAAAGTTTGATCTCTAGACTCCATTAGTGTTTTTGAGATCCATGCAAGCTCCCTTGTCACTTCTGATGGCCAGAGATGTGAAGGTCCTCCTGTACATGGACTCCTGTGTGCCTCCACCAGAGAGCAAGTCATTCAGGACACTTTCCTAATGCATCATCTCAGGGGGAACTCACAGAAGAACTCCCTAACACCAACACAAATTCTGTGAGCTTGAGAGACATCAAAACACTCGCCAGCAAGATGTGAGCAGACCGACTGAAGATGCTGGAATTGTTGACTGCAGTCATGTGTTCTAATCTCACAAAAGGGGCATGGACCCTCACTCAACGTAGACTTGAAGCCTTTCTCATGAAAGTGGTGCAGTTCCTTATCAGAGAGAGACTGTGACCATGGACATCTCCCTCACCAGATGGAGTGCAGTGTGGTGTCCCAGAGGCACAGGAGGCATATGGAAATCAGAACACCTACTAGAAATGTTCCTGTACTTCTACCTATGTGTCCTTATACCCTGATCCACCAAGAAGCAACTTTATAAACTTGGAAGGTCCTCAAGTGGGCTCACTGATGACTAGCCTCACTGAGAGCAACTGAGAGCATTGGAGGGAATGGTGGCTTAGTGGTTAAGGTTTTGGGCTACTGATTGGTTGTAAGTACAAATCCTGTCACTGCCAAGCTACCAATGTTACCAATGTTATGCTTGCTCAATGGCCTTGAGAAAGACCATCAAAAGCATTTTTGAAGGGAGCTAGACACCTCCATCCACCAAGCTCCCCCAAGTTGGAGTCTCTTAATTCTTCTCTGTACAAATCCATATAGGATGCTAATCTGAAATGGGTATCATTTAAGACAGCTATTTTTTTTTTTTGCTGGCAATCACCTCAACAAGAATAGTGGGAGAAGTGCATGCCTTGGCACTAAGCTCACCCTGCATGAGTCCAGAGTGGCCTTGTGGCCACAGTTATATGCATAACTGGCAATTTCCAGTGAACACACACACACACACACAATTTTGCTAGGGTCTCCATAAATCACCAGCATTCAAGTGAGACCAGTGCCCCTTATCAAAAAAACACAACACGGCGGCCTCAGAGTTTTACACATAATAATATGTAATAACTGCAGAGCATGGATCCTGTTGTGAACATGTGTTTTTGTTTTTTAAGGTCTTTTCTCTGAGTGGGTCTTGTTTGGCATGCAAAACCCCCAAAGGGTTTTGGAAGATCAGAGTCTGTATTTCTGAACTATACTTTCAAAATTTTTACAGTTTCCCTCAGCTGGAGGCAACCAATGAAGTCCATCTACACATGGCTTCTTGTGCAATCTCCTCAAAGATACATGCCTCTTTGTCTCTGTCTCTCCCCCATCTCTCTCTTGCTCTCTCTCTCACATGATGGAGTAAACTGCTAGTGAAACCGCTAGCTGTTAACAGATAAAGAGATGCTCACTCAGCGATACAGAAAGAAAGAAGACTTCGACCACATACGTTTGCACGCATACACACACAGACACACATATACACACACTGACTTAATAACCTCATGCAGCTTAAACTTAATGCAGATGCAAATTCTTCCAAAACAAGATATAAAGCATTCTTCAATGCTTTATACACACACATGCACGCACACAAACACACACACACACACAGGCCACGCCAGGTGCTGTAGGTTGAGGTGGAGTTGTTTAGCTCATAAACAGACTTGTACCTCTTCTTCAGAGGCACATGAGGTGAAATAGAGCCCAGACACATGTTACTCTCTCTCTCTCTCTCTCTCTCTCTCTCTCTCTCTATCACCTTTATGTTATTATGACAGAACACTCCACACTCCCTTTCCTTCAAGGTAGGCTACTGGAATCTTCTGGAACTATCCTGAACAAGAACTACACAGTTGTTGCAGAGTTTCAGAACCTTTTAAGGAATTAACTGTTCCAGAACTATTCCGAACAAGAATTACACAGTTCCTGGACACATTCAAAACTTTTTGAGGAAAAAAACATTCTGAAAAGATCTACAATAAGAATTGCACAGCTCTGGGACAATTTCAGATCCTGTTAAAGAACTAAAGAGTTTCAGAACTATCAAGAATTACACAGAACCTTTTGAGGAGCTAAACCATTCTGAAACTATAGTGAACAAGATTTATACAGTCCCTGAACTCTTTAAGAAGCTAAGGGTTTCTGGAAATATCATGAACAAGAAATTTCTATCCTATAGAATTCACTAAGAAACTAATGAGTTCTGTAAGTATGCCAAACAAGAATTACACATTTTTTGGGTAGTTTCAGAACCTTCTGAGGAACTTAACCATTGAGGAACTATCCTGAACAAGAATTATACAGTTCCTGGACAGTTTCAGAAACTTTTGAGGAACTGATGCGTTCCAGAATGATCAAGAACAAGAATTGCACAGTTGCTGTACAGTTTCAGAACATTCTAAATAACAAAAGAGTTCCAGAACTATCCTGAACAAGAAACCACTATCATATCCTGAAGTATCCTGAAGTATCTCGTCAGCACTCGCTAAGGTAAACCAGGGTCAGGATCAAGCTGACCTCCTGATAACCTGAACTGGCAATGTCCTTAGAATTACTGCCAATTGCTCCAATCACAGCATTGCTGCCTCACAGCTCCAGGATCTGGAGTTTCACATTGAGCTCGGGTTACTGTACGTGTGGTTTCCTCCAGGTTCTAATCACTATCTATATTGTGTAAGCTTGGCTGAAGGGCCTGAGGGAATTATTATCCACTGCTGCCAGCAGCTGGAAAGGGACAAAGCCATGTGCTAGGACTACTGTAGAGTGACTGAAATTGAAAAAAAAAAATTTCCAGCTAAAAGATCGTTTTCTACTGCCCGAGGAGGAGAATTAGTCATTTGTAATCTGCTTTTGTCATTTGCTTCCTTGTGGTCAGAAGTATGTTCCTGGACACGTTAGTGTGTGTGTGGGCAGCCTAATGCCTGAAAAACAGTTATATATTTTCTTTAATAATTGGAATGAGTATAAATTACATAAAGCATCATTTTTTTTTAGTGCTAGCCAGATGAACTCACTTACTTGTTACTGTACAATGCAGTTTCCTAATCCTGGTCCTCAATACAGGTTGAATAGGCTAGCAAACTTACACATTTATTAGTCGCCGCAATGTCAACTAGTCCAGGTGGTGGAAAAAACATCAAGGCAGAAGGTAAAGAAAGCAGCTTTGTTTGTACTTTGTTAGTCTGAAAAGATTCCAGACTAAATGAAGCCAAGTCTACAGTCAACTGTGCAAGACTACGCTAGGAAAATGTGTTTTTTTGTTGTTGTTGTTGTTTGTAATTGTAAGGTGTACGTGAGACACTGTGTGTTTCGTCTATCTACTTGTATTCTCTGTTCACTCTGTGTAATCACCTGACATGACTGTCACTAAAAGGCTGCGTGAATCTACAGTCTGGGCTAGAAAGAAATCAGCCTCAGACTCGCATCTCATTTCTTCACACCATTCTGTGCATTTTTCTTAATGACTGTTGGTGGTGATGTTGCGCTCACTTGCAAAATCATCCAAAATAATATAGATGTAGAAATCCATGGTTCCTAAAAAAAATTGGTCTCTCATCCAAAAGGTGCATATGATCCAGAGAACAGGTTACCATTAATGCTGTTAGGCATTGTGTTTCCTAATAGAAACAAGTGTGTGTTTTTATACCAGGCACTCAAGCATGACCCAACCAAACCAGCATGGAAAATATTTGACCTGAGAGGAATTGCATGTTCTAAAGCAGTGTTAAAACCAGTAAACAACAGCATAACCAAACAGCACAGAAATCACGGCGAAAATACAGATGCTATTAAACCTGGCTTTATTAGACCATAAAACCTGCATGTTACCACATTACACTGTGATCTACACTTAAATAAGGAATAAATAAAGCCTGATACTTGACAGATAAACATCTTTAGTTGTTAAATGAAAACACATCACAGGCCAGAAGTGTGGAAGCAAGCAGCCATTTTTATAGTTTCAAAAATATTACACAATTTGCCAACGACCAACCCAACACACTTTTACTGACATGTGGTTTAAGTGTTTTTCCCCCAGAAATATTCCTTTGGTTTGCAGTTATGTACATTTCATGTATTATATGGAGAAAAAGTACATGTATTATATGAAGGAGCATCTTTAGCTTCTTTAAAAAGATTGTTTTGCTTCCAAACCTTTGGCTTGCATTGCGTATGTTCTTATACTGTATATCTGTTCAAAAGCACAGTCTACAGTAAACCCAAACCAAACTCAACAACAAAATCTAAATTAATTTTATGCATTACAGTAAATATTAGCTACAATAAAAAGTATTTCTTTCTCATCAAATCTTGCTCATTCATTGTTACACCACTTCACAAAAGCAGCCTTTAAAATAAAGTCCTGTATGAAAAATGTGAGATCCAGATCCATAATTGTTTCCATAAACTAGTCTGAATTTGTCTACACATGTCACTGTTCAGTATCTCATACTACGATAATGACAAACAATGACAAAAAAAAGGAAGGCACCAACAAACCCAAAAAAAAACAGTGTACCTGGCCATGAAAAAGTCTACAATAATAAGTAAATACAGAATTAAACAAGCCAACAGCCAAATAAAGATTGAAATAAGTATGTAGAACCAAATGAGGTACACCAGTGTAGCATTCGCCATACACTTCCCTGTGATTGAGCTGTTACTATAGAAACAATAACATCTTAGAATGGGCGCATTAATAAAAACCTGCACTACTGTCAGAGCTGCTCTTAGAAATGTAATCAACATCTTCTGACCAATCAGAATCCACATTTCAGTAGCGCTGCGGTGTAAATGAATTTAAACGCAAAATGTAAACCCAGGATGTCAGATAATGTGGGATTACAGTCTGGATTTTGACTCTCCTGGTGTCTACAGAGGAAATGAACGATAATAACGGTCTGGAAATAAATATTGCTAGAAAAGAAAACTCCAGTAATCCTGGGAAATCTCAAACTCGAAGCTGCTGTGCAAAATCAGCAAACTGGTGGTCTTTGGCGGAGGGCTCGAGGATCAGAACACGATCCGGGATTTCCTGCAGGAAGAGAAAGTGGGCGAGGGAGAAAGGGGAAAAGGTGAGGAGGTTATATAACCTCAGGCCTGTTTTTAGCCTTGAGTCGATTTTCTCTGTCTCTAAATAAGGCTCAAACAAGGCTTACATTAGAGCACACACACTGCATATGGGTCTGTGAATTATTATACAGCTAAAAGGCAATGGCAATGCGTCTGTGGTGGCAGGTAAGACAGAGCGCAACCATATATATCTGCCGTTCAACAAATGTTAATCTTCATAACTCGTAGAAACTCCCTACATTTGAAATTACATCAAAATACTAATTACCTACAAAAATATTGACAAGTAGAATTGTAGTAGTAGATCCATTGACTTGGTAGCCTTTCTATATGTTGCACAATTATGATACAACATGCTCACTGCCCCATTTAACTCCATAGAGTTATTATTGCACCTAGTGGTCAAAAATGGGAACTGCAACAAACACTAATAGAGATCCACTGGGACAGGAATCACACTGCCCCATGCTCAGGGTTTCCATTATCATATTTTTTTTACACCAAAAATGCCCTGTCGCCTATACACACAGGAGAGAGGAGTCTCAGTGTCACTGTTCATCATCTTTCCTGAATTTATTTAACACTAATGAGCTTTTACATTTTACATTTAAATGTCCCCAGTCTCAATTATTGCATTTTCATTTCACAAACTTGCTTTATGTTCACGTTTATAACTAATACATACACATTTGTTATAGTTAGGTTACAAGGATAGCAAGAAAAATGGAGCTTGTTACCGAGAAACCATAAAGAGAAACCAAATGTTACAAAGTGCTGACACTGGAGACTCCTTCCATACATATTTAAAAAATCTAATTAAAATATATATTGATACTAATTGAGCTTTGAGCACTAAAAGCAAAGTGCTCAGTATGAGTCGTTAATCCACTAAAGGGAAATGACTATCTTTTTTTTTACACCAAATTGAACTAGTTTAAAAAAATACTCTGCAGTATATTTTGTAGCAAACAATCAGATTTAAATAGATTTCCACAAACAAAGGCAAAGTCTAAGTTAGCCAGTGTGTCTATGATGTACAGATTCATTTCTGTTGTAGGACATATTGCAAAGATTGGGAGAGGGAAAGGGGGTTAATGGAGTGGATAATGTCCTTACATTAGAAATGCGTGCGCACCATGGTGACCTTTTTTCCCATGTAAAAGGCTGAGAAAATGATTAAAAATGTGTCTTCCATTCTACAATGCCCAAATGTTTTGGGCTAGTTTCAGGACTTTTGCATGATTTTTGAGATGTAGTCACTTTTAAAAGACGTTTACATGTTTAATTTTCAAATTTTTAAAAGTTTTTTTCAACCTAGGCCTTTCTCCTTTTCAAGTCCGACTATGTCATGGCTTCTAACCATAAATGCTAGCTTCACACACCCCTATACACACACTGCACACCTCTTGAGTGAGCTGAGTGTTCTCGTAGACGTGCCGCATCTCATCGTCGGTGTTGAAATACGTCTGCCGATATTGGCCACAGCGTGAGGTTACATCACTCTCAAACATGGTGTTGAACCTGTTTCCTCTTTCCAAAGATGGAACGACTAATTCATGGCTAAGAAAGAGAACGATTAGTGAGAAATAAAACATCAGGACATGATGTTATAGGAAAATAATCAACCAGTTACTGATATCACGAAAAAGTTCATTATTTAATTCCTCTTACACCACAGCAATTTAGCAATGGTTAAATATTTTTAAAAATTATTTATTAAGGAACAACACGATGTACTTTTTAACTATTTGTAGTAAAAAAAAAAACACTAAGACTAAAAGTCTGAGAAACCTGGCACAGTAACAGACTCTCTCAAAGTGGAAAGTAGCATAATTAAAACCAGTCAAGCAGAACGGGTAAATAAGCAAGCTCAGTGAGAAACAATTTATGGAAAAAAAAAATACAAATGCTGTAGACCGATGTTACAAATGAGTTTCTTATTGATGGTATAACCCCAAAACCTTGCCAGCATCACCAGGTCTGAAATAATTAGCAAAGAAATCGATTGACTAAATGACTAGGGATAATTATCGATAAGGTCACAGCATGTCTGACCCACAAACCCGGTCTGCCAGCTACTGTAGTTCATGCCACACATACTCACTAAGAAAAATCTCAGCTATTTCAAACACAATCAGGAGTGTGTTGATCATTTCTAATAAACATCTCCATTTATCAGTCAGGTGCAGTGTAGCAGCCAAGCACGTTCTGGGCATTTTGGCTCTAAAAGATTGAGGAAGAAATGTGGATGCTAAACATTTCTCAATGCTTATTTACATCTCATTCGTGAGGGTTTACACTAAGGCCCTTATCCAAATTAACACGTGCTAATTTGCGTGTGTAATGGGATTATAAACTGAGCACACAAATAGTGGGCGTGGTGCAGGAGATAAATAAAGTGTAAATTGTATAAATTGTGTTTGTACGTGCAAAGCATGGAAGTGGTGCTTTTGCTAAATTTGTTCATACTGAATTTGTTCATACTTGTTCATGCTTCTACACAGCGTGTTGTGTTATTTACCGCAGAGGATCCTCAGAGTCGTCTTTATCATATTGCTCTCGCAGCATTCTCGTCAGGAAGAAGATGACTCCCGAGGCAACGAGCAGGAAGCCAGCGACGGAGCTGATGGCGATACCGACCACGAGCGGCTCGGAGACATATTCCTCACAGTGTTCACCACGATACCACCAATTCTCCCCAACACGACACCTGCACACACACACACATACACACACACACAAGGGTAAAGCAGAACACCCAAACACTTCATCACCATCATGTGGGAAGAAAAGCTTTACAACAAATACACACACAATTACTCACACGTTATCAAACACACACCCCCACACAACACACAATGTTCATCTAGCAGTCACACACACAGACACACACATTCACCTACGAATTCAACTTATCATGTTTTCTCGATATTTTAACTTTATTTATTAAGTAAAGAATAAACAAATTAATGAAAAAAGGAACTTTTTCAATGATTTGTGTCTAAAGATTCAAATGTGCATGGGTCGCAAATTCACTGGATGTTAAAAAAAAAATCCTTCTCATTTTATTATTTACAAATCATTTGTTTAAAAGTGTGTCCGCTTTGAAACTTTCACTCACCCCTGGATAATTTACACCTAAACTCATTTGGATGCACAGGTCAAAGGTCAAACTTCTGCATGGCCCTCTCACCTGCATATGGCACCTTTGCCAGGTATGATGTCACACTTGCCATCATTGAGGCAGAAGTCTTCCTGTATGTCGCAGATGCTCCGACACGGCAGACCGTCCATGCTGAAGTAGCCGGCATGGCACACACACTCCGCCTCGCCTGTCCACTGGTTCACCGTACACTTAGAGAACTCGTTACACGCCTGGAACTTACACGGGTCTGCCCTGTCACCTAGGAGACAGGAGTCTCAGTGTCAGTGATCTTTTACATTTAAATTACATAAAGGGGATAAATGTCCCCAGTCTCTATTATTGCATTTTCATTTCACAAACTTGCTTTATGTTCACGTTTATAACTAATACATACACATTTGTTATATTTAGGTTACAAGGATAGCAAGAAAAATGGAGCTTCTTCATGGAAAACGTCACCATATTAACGAGTACACATGTTTTTTAATCTGTTTCTGAGGAGCGTCCGCAAAGTCCCTGTGAATGAGCTGTTGCAATAGAAGTGACATAGAAATGACGTATTAGAATGAGCGCATTAATGTAAACCGTTAACACCTTCTGACCAATCAGAATCGAGAAGTCAAAAGTTCGGTGGTATGTTGTTGATATCTCCAAAAATAGCTAGTAAATGTTTCAGTGGTCATACATTAGGTCTTAAAGACTTCAAGTATATTGTATAGCATTCATTCATTCATTCTTTCATGTTCAGTAAAGTCTTTATCCAGAGTCTAATACAGGAACATTGGGCATGAGGCGGGAATACACCCTTGATAGGCTCTAAGGCCACTGTAATTAAAATGTATATCGATACTGATTGACGTATATCGGTTTAATCGAAGATCTACACTGTTGAAAGTTTTGAGCACTATAAGCAAAGTGCTCAATATGAAGTCATTATTCCACTAAAGGGAAATGACTCACTGTTTGGTCATGCAGGTGAAATGTGTGTTAAGCACAAAGGGCTCAGACAGATTATATAGGGTCCTAGCTCAGCAAGAACACACAAACAACACACACACTCAGACAGCGATCAGTGCTGCACGTCTAAGCTGAGAGGATGGCGTCTAAGGCAGCATTCACAATTGCCAAACAATTCCAAAACAATTCTTTGCTTACAGATCAGTTATTTCTGCATATATAAACAGCTCAGGTCCGATTTATTTTTTAACATATCTGATATATGGGCAATTGACTCAAACCTAAACGCTCATGTCAGATTTGTTAGTTGTTCCTGTTGTTATCTGGTGATTTTGTTTATACCACAATTCATTATTTGGCACTCAAACAACACATGAGTCATTGAGCGTGGTCAGTGGTGTCCAGATTAAATAAACAGTCTTATCAATCTGTCAGGGGATGCAATCATTCAAAAAAAAAAAAAATGCTGCAGAAACTAAGCCGTCTACAAGGACTCGGTAGCGCAAGGATACAGTCAGTCCAGGCTCCAGTGCCAACATAAAATTAAAGGACTTAAGGCAAAATACAAACAGCCTAAATTGCAAGGGAAACAACAAAATTACTTTCTACAACCACCATGATGCTATTGGTAATGTTGCTGTTTTCAGCCGAGTGCATTTTGGTCAAGGAATGATATAAACACAGGATTCGGGGATATATATTTTTATATATATATATATATACAGATAAACAGGAGGAATTTCCCTATTTCCCTCAACCATCTAATTTACAATACCAAATTAGACGTCTATTTATTATACTAAACAGAAATGCTAGTGTTTTAATATTAAGGCTCAGTCTGATAACAAATGCATCTGCTACCAATTACATTGTGACTGCTGCAGAGTGTAAAAACAACTCAGCCTTGCCATGATTTATGTTGAGCAATTACACTACAAAAGATTTTCCGGAGTACTCCTTTTACACTCACCCGTGGGGTGCAAATTGGGACAAATGTATTGTTTTCTTTAAGAGCTGATCATTTATACCCAGTGGGATCACCTCCCAGTCAGTCTTGAAGACTCTGTAGCACTTGAGCAGGACAAATCATAACAGCAGGTGCCTAAAGACATTTTTTGCCTTGTCTAACTTGTGAAAATGTGTCAGCTTGAAAAATGCTTTCCTAATTCTCCTTATACTTGCTTTGCTTTTTAAAAGGCTCCTGTTGCAACTCACCTGATTCAACATCTAGAGAGTACTTGTCTATAGCAAGGTTCATCGTCTGGTAAGCTGTGTTGCAGAAATTCTCTAGAATAAGGTAGACTGCAGATGTCACTTCACGGGGAACCGGCTTCGCAAATTTCATCCTGCTGTTCACTACAATGCTACCATTCCTGAAGTTTAGGATCTCCAGGCGTTGGAAGTTGCTAAGATTGGACTGTAGATATGGGACCAGCTGGAGGAACAAACGAACATGACAGAGATTACTCACTCAAAATTTGCACCAAGTTTTGCCAAAAGTCTCTCAGTTGCTCTTGCCAAAAAACCTACCAATGTACCACATTATAGCACTGATATTTCATAATTATTGTAGTTATTAGGAGAACCTAGATAGTGAAAAAACACATAAATAATGGAAATCATGTAACAGATCCTTGGTGATATCTTACCAGGTCCAAAAATTGTTGTTCCAGAGTTTTGTATTCAGAGGAGCTCTTGTTGAACAGATCCTGTGAAAACATCATGTTGGTGACTCGGAGACTGAAAAATACCATCAGGGCCCGACCAGGACTTACCGGCATGGCCACACTAGCCATGTCATTACCGTGAGTGAATCCGCTGCCATTCTCATCATCATACTGGATAATGTCAAAGGACACATCAAGTTCGGTTATACTGGGGTTATCTGGAATGTGAGATTGTGCTGTGCTGCTATCATTGTCTTTGTTTTTATGGAAGAAAATGAGATCAGAAATGCTAGGGGTTGATATAAGTTCGTTCTTGGGTAGATGATCATCGTTGGAGACTTCAGTATCGATTATCCTGTCAGTAGGTCGGAAGGTCGGTTGAAAGATTGGGAGTATGGTTGTAGATGGGAGGTCTCTCTCAGAGATATCTGTGCCATTGGGAGTGTCTGAAGTTGTGGGAGAGTAAGATGCTGTGGATAATCTGGAATTATTGGTGCTTGTTTCCTTTGGTCCAGTAGCATCATTTCGAATGACTGTGTTTACAGTTGAGTGACTTGGAGCCTGTGATGTCATCTCTTCAGGAATAATTGGGTCAGATGTATGACTGGGTAAAGGCTTCACAGTTGAGCGTAATAGAGATGTGTCCTTTACCAGGGTATAGTCAAATAAAGGTATTCTGGTGAATGGAGACTCCTTCTCGATTGAGCGTTTAGTTGACACATCTACATTTGGTGCTTCAGTGACCAATCCTGCAGGTTCTGTGGTGACCACAATGATTTCATCTTCGGTGAGATCTTCGTCTGAGAATTCCAAAACTGAAGCTTGAGTGACACTGAATGTAATGTCCTCAATAATCTCCACCCCAGCATTTGATGACTCAAACTCAAAGATTGCTGGCAATCGTGTCACATCTTCAACTAAATGTTTCTCATTAGAACCAGGGACAATGTCAGATTCTTCTACAATATCAATCTTAATATCGACAACAGCAGGAGGTTCTGTGGCCTGTTGTAGTGTTTCTGTTGTAGTGTCCTCCAGTTTAACATTGGTAGATGTTGTAGATGCTTTTGTTACCAACATAGCTGTTGGTGTAGTGCTACTAATGGTACCCAGCGAATTTTCATTTTTAGGATTAATCTCTGGGCTCTGGACTGTTGGGCCTTCTATAGCAGGACTCTTGGTAGTAGGATAGACCTGCCCTGGCAGTCCGGTTACAGCAGCAACAGAAGTGGAGAGTTCACCTGGATAGTAATCAGAAATCTCAGGAGCTTCTTTGGTCTGCGTAGAAAGATCTACCATCAGGTTCTTCATAGTAAAGAACACTGGGGCCTGTTCTGTGGTTGTGTCTTGAGAGTGAATGTGAATGTCTTGAGTCAAAGGAATACTGTCTAATAATGGCACTTCAGATATTGTTTGCTGGACAGGAATATCTGATTTGACCTCTTCTGCTTTATCCTTTTCATGGTCTTCTTGGTCTCCTTCAGCTTTCGAAACATCCTTCTCTGAGCTTACTGAAGGCTGTTCTGTTATCCATGGCCATGTGTCAGGGATTTGGTCATTGCTGGAGAAGCCAGATCCAGATCCAATGTCTGTATGCTCATCTTCTACTGACTCTTCTACTCCTGGATGTTTCACAGGAGGAATTTCTGCTGCAGTGCTCTTAGCCTCAAACTGGGTAGGATGGGCCTCCTCAACCACAGTAATAGGAATAGGGTTAGCAGGGGTTGTGGTTTCTAGGAAGCCCTCTTTTTCAATGGTAATATCATCTAAAATGGAGGAAAATAATATGAAGAACAGGAATAAACATGTGCAGCAGTAATCAGTGCTGTCAGTAAACAGTGACATACCAGGGCAGTCTGAGTATGAAACCTATTGGCATTTTGCTAAACTTAAAATAACTTACAAACAATGGGCCATATTTAGAGTTGCATTAAGTGCACATTGTGAGGATTTAATTCAGAAATTGCACACACTGGCATTCAGACCTCAGATGACTATGGACTCAAGTGCTATTCAGAGATTTACATATGCAGGGTGGAGTTTGAATAAAACGCGTGTCTCAGTTATGCGTGATTCTGAACTTGAACTTACGTGAATTTTTCTTGTGTGATATCACCTCAAGCAAAGAGCAGTATTAAGTTTGATATCCAGTTTGATGTAACCACAATATGTCATGCTGAAATTTATATTTTGTCTGTAAATACATTCAAAAGGTTTTGAAATGCCATTCAAGGCCAATATTAAACACATAATTATGACATTATTCATTAATTAATAGTATTATTCATTTTATATCCTTCAAAATAGTCAATTAAAAGTGTAAAAAAATAAATTATAGCTCTTAAACACATAATGATTTCATGACCTCGATGTAGTATCGAGTTGTGGTGCATAATTAACACTACTGAAAAACTTCATCTTCTACTCAAGATAAATCTGCCAACCTTGTAGGCATGAACTATGTGCAGATGATTTAAATAATCTGAATGGGGAGCCCAGAAACTCAACTTAAGCACCTGCGTAAACCAACTCTGAATACGCATAACTTTCCCTGCATATCTATTGATGGAATTTTTGAACACAATATACTGAAAAAAACTATGAAAAAAGCTTACTCTCTGTGATAAGTGAGGGATCTCTGCTGGTCTCACCAGTTGTGGAGATAATTTCAATGTCCATTGTCTTAAGTGGGATCTCCGTAAGTGGTGTAGCTGGATTGTCCTCAAGAATGATGATGTCATTTTCACTAGCCACTTCAGTCTGAGTGCCCATCCAGGGATGATATGGGTGCATGGTGTCAAACAGAAAATCCTCGTTTTTGATGAAGACATCATTACTGCTGAATTCCAGGCCAGGAATATCGGGTGGCTTTTCTGCAGCAAGCACGTTGTCCTAAAGTGAGGAGGCAAAAATGATGCAACTTTTGCAATCTTTCTGATGTAAATTCAAACCAGAAATTCTGATCTTCATGGTTTATGTAAACATGTAAACTACAGTTATTCATTTGGACATGGGTTTATGCAAAATTACAAAAAGAAAATTGTTAGAAGTAATTATGTCTAAGTAAGACAAATAACTTTAAGGCATGGCCCATGTTTCTGCTTACTGTCTTTTGATTAGCACTTGCCGACATATAATCAGCAGAAAATGTGACAAATACTTCATTGAAGGTTCTGAATATATCTATACACATATTCACAGATCACAAATCCCAGCACACACAGAGGAAAAACAGTGCTCTTAAGGTCTAAGTGGAAGAAATGTTCCTTAATCTCCTTAGTGAACTGCGGTGGAAAGATATCTTTCCTGGAGTAACTGTGGAAAATACACATTTAACCATAAAGGATTTCAAATCCACAGCCAACATGAAACCTGAATCGCCATTAACTGTATCAAGAACAATTCCTCTCGGCCAGAGATGTCAAACGGGACATAAGTTAAATCATACTGTAATGCTTTACTTCTTCCATTACTCAACATACTGTCAAGTGTGTTAGAAAGGTGTCGGGCCACCACGAGCTGCCAGAACAGCTTCAGTGCTCATTGAAATGCATCTCTGTGGAACTGTACTGGGGTGCTGAACACCATTCTTCTAAAAGATTTTCCCCTCAGCTGGTGTTCTGATGATGATGATGATTATGATGATGATGATGGGGTGAAGGAAAGCATGCTTGATAAAATCCAAAAAAATCTCCCATAGGTGTTTGGCTGAGTTGAGATGTGCTGAGAATGAAGGCCATAGCACATGATTTAGATTAAACCATTGGAGTGGGGGGTTGGGTCATTCTGGAAGAGATTACGCCCATCATAGGATAAAGTTGATCAGTGTGATTGACTTGAAGAGGCAGACAAGTGAATCTAAACCATGCTAGCAAAAATAAATAAATAAATAAATAAATAAATAAATAAATAAATAAATGTCCCCTACAGCACAACAGAGCCACATTTTTTTCCTTTTAATTTGTCACCCATCTGTAGTTCTTCTGGCAATCACAGGATGTTTGAATTTATTTATGAGCTGCAAGAACAACGAGGCAATAAATGGAGTGTCACAGCAGCAAGTGGGCTACGGGTGACACAGAGCAGCCATTAAAAAGCAAGAAAAATATCTTTACTGCCTGTGAGCCAGCATTCCTTGATTCCTTGTTTCAAGAGTTCTCCATCCTGTATCTCAACAGATAATTAACAACATGCCCAAAGGAAAACACAATGAAACTACTTAAAATGTTTTACCAGCATGTGACCATATGTCCATATAAGCAAGCATATATGTAAGAAAGAGAGGCCAAGACCGAAATGCGTTTTCCTACTTTGGACTGTAAATCCATTTAATATGTGTTGTGAAAAAAATGCCACTTTTTACAAAGAAGAGAGGAAAAACAGAGTGAGTCAGGTCTGTCATCTCTGCTATTTGGTTCTCAGATGTGACTTTCCAATTAAATTGCTCTCAATGTCATAGTGAGAGTAAAAACACACACAGACAATTTTCACAATATGGAATATGGAAAATACGGAAACTAGACTTTCGGTAATGAGTGTTAGAGTGGGGTAATCGCTTAATTCGATTCGTGCTAATGATTGCCATTACAGGGTATCATTTGCCATTTAACACACACTTTTTTTTTACTTGGGAACTATTTGCACATGAAAATGTGGCCAGGAAGACAGCAGAACAGAGAATGCAGAGCAGATCTGGAGAGTGAGAGAGAGAGAGTAAGAGAGAGAGAGAGGCATGGTTTTCTAATATCTAGGTGGTCTTACCAATGACCCCGAACTCACCATCATGTTATTGGAGTCGAGCGGTCTGCTGGTCGGTTTGGAAAGCGGCAATGTCTCCACTGAGAAAGTAAAAACAGAGACAAATATGATCGGATTATGTACCGGGAAAGCAGAGTGTAATTTATAATGACCATGGCATCATTTTGAGACTGGGGACTTTGAGATTCTCCAGCTGGAGATAAGAAACTCTGCAGATGCAACAAGGGTGGAAAATAATAAAGTATCTTTGACTTTCAATTTGTTAAACTATACAGTTTAACAATTATGACATGACAAAACCACCCAAGATAAACATCTGCACTGCATTCTGCATGGGTGTAACACAATGTATCTGTTCCAAATATTCAGATCTCAATTTGTATTCACAATTAAATGTATTCGGAGGTGGGTGTGGCCAGAAGAAGTTGTTGTTGAGTTTTTAAAAAAAAAATTTTTTTAATGCATTCCTATTCAGTTGTATCTCTAAGAAGTACGAATCTACATTACTCAAGTTTATAATTAGTCTATATCTCTAAATCCTTAGTCTGCCCTTTCTGGCAAGCTTTCTTAACAGTGGACCACATATTCTGTTTAGACCACAATATCTGTTCAATCTGAATAATGTATTCATATTTGGTTACATCTGTAGTGCATTGAAATAATCATAAGAAAGATTAGAAGTCAGAAATGGCTTGGTTTATATTTCTGGGTCTATTTCAAATCAAGATGGAGTGTCCTTGTGTGTATAATGGGCATAAAGCTCTCAGTTATCATCAGACCCATAATTCCTTGGCTCATGGCCATAGACATGAGTACTGGAACACTTTCTGGAGTGCTTCATACCATTTTCCAGCTGCAGAGAGTCAGGGTCCACATCCAAACTGGTGTTTCCATTGTTCCCAAGGCTCTCTTTGTGCAGTGCCTGAGTGATGTAATGGCGTAAGTCTGTGACAGTGTAGACCACGGTGGGCAGTTCCTCCAGATCTGTGTAGGATTTCTCCACCTGGTTGGACTGGAGAGTGATGTCGGTCATGGTCTCGTTGTTAATGCCTGCTACATCTCCTTCCAGGACAATGGCGTAATGTACCACCACTGCAAGACCGCTGCAGAACAGAAGGAAAAAAAAGTCATGTAGTTCCAGCTAACAATTTTAGGCTAGAAGAAGATTTTCCAAGATCTTTCCAAGAATGTTTAATCTGTCAAGTTCTCTGGATGTTCTAAAAACTTTTTTGACTCAATATTCATAAAAGTTCCTTCAGTGTTGCAGCAACATCTTCAGTTGTTTGATTATTAACGCTAATATTTCCATAATGTTATTTTTTTGTCTAACCTTAACATTGTCTGTACTACATTCAAGTAATGTTGCAAAGAAAACCAGATGTTTTTAGAACACTCCAAGAATGTTCATTGTTAGAATATGTTTGATAATTATGAAACGTTCGAATAATATTCTCTGTTTGCTGAAGTACAAGGTCCAAGTACAAGTTGTGCTATCTGAGGTTGTGTTAAAGTATTCTGCTTTGAACCTTGAGTAAGTTTCTGAGAAAACCTAATTAAAGAGGGATTTTGCAAGTGTGTTGAAATGTTTAATCAGATTATTGAACAAATCATAGCTAGTATTGAGTCTGTTTTACTGAACATGAAATAATTGTTACAACCTGAGTTTATGGTACCTTTATGTGCAAAGATTGTTAGCAGCCTTGTTTAAATGTCTGTACACATAGCAAGCAGTAAATGTTAATTACCAAAACAGAATTCCAGCCTCTGGCACATCTAGCATTGAGATTTCACATCCAGTTAATCCAACCAAAAAAAAAGAAAGAAATCTTAATTTTTCTTTTATTTTTGCCTCTCATTTTTTCATAATTGTGAGGAACCCTAGTGGGTTTATGGCTAGATCCATTTTCTCTCCCCTGACATCTATAATCTCCTTTAGGTCTTATATCTTTGTCCCTGCAGGCAAAGAGGCAAAGCCAGAATGCTAATACGCTTCAACACCTTCCTGTGCAAACGTGCAGTATTTAGGTGCTTTAATGGTCTCAAGGAGCTCACAACAAGCAGTTTTTACAACAAACGAAAAATCCAACAATTGGTGACAACGAATTTAATTGACCTGCTCATAAATGCTGTGTTGGTGGGCAAACTTTTTTTTTTTCTATTTAGGAAAAAATAATGGGAGAGAAATTAGAACCTAAATCCATTCGTGAGAATTTTGCACTAATTTGAAATGTCAGGTTGGTTTTTGCTACAAAAACAAAAGCTAGCCTGTAAAAGGTAAGCCTAACCCATAAACACTGTGAGACTAGAGATCGGAGATGGAGACCGTAAAACAATATAGAGGGTAAAAGAATAATGCCACAGGTTCCAACATCCTGCAGCGCCAAATGCACGCACATGAAATTTCCATTAGCTATTTGGGAGGAGTCAAGAGTTCTCAATTCCTGCAGCTGCTTGTGCGATATGGCAGCAGAGGGAAACACTTTGCTGCCAGGTTATAGATTTATCAGTCTCTTGGGTAATTTTGTACAGGTATTATAATGTGATGACTCAACAGTTTCATGATTAGCATCAGAAAATCTGTTTTGTGTTCATCACATGTGAACCGTGAGCCATAAATGCCCATATTAAAAATAGAGATATATAGCTGTTAGGTCAGAGTACAAGTTCAAATGGAAAATAGGAACTACTCACCCTTGGATGTCTTTCTGTGGCCTGGTTTTATTGTCAAGAAGAAAAGAAGGGAACAAAGTTCTTAACATCATCTCAAATGATACCCTTCTAGTCATTTTTGGAGCCATTTAGACAGAGTATTGCTTTATATTAGTCAAGCCTTACCTGAATTCACGAATAAAAACCCTCTGGAAGCCTGGAAGTTTTTTATAGGCATCTTCAATCTTTATACAGAAAGAAAGAGAGGGGTGATATGAAATGGGATATTAGGGATTTTCCAGAAGACAGGACTCGCTATATGATGAAATCCCAATAAATGAGAATGCATCTGGGAATGAACATGGTTTTTCCTAGCAGGACCTGACAAATTTCCAAAGGCATCACTTCACCAAACACAGGGATGTAAATTATGCTGCACATTTCCTATAAGGGCAATTCTGTTTATAGCATGGTGTACATACTTTATATACTATATATTTGTGGAAAATTCTAAAAGTTAGCATAGAAAAAAAACACAGTTTTAATTTTAGTCAATGTGCTAATAATACAGCAATGGAAAAAAAAAATGGAGAAGAGAAGCATGCTTCAGAGAATGTGTTTGTGGTCAGAAGTTCAGCTTGGGATCTCCAGAATATCATGATGCTGTTTTTTTTTTGTTTTTTTTTTGGCTATAGATCAGTCATATGGTCTTAAAACAAGGAAACAGGGCCAGAGCACTGAGTACAACACAGCTCTCAGACCCTGTATCTGTTTGCAGAGCACACACAAAGTCATTTTGATATAATACAGGCCTGTTTACTTAAATTCAGTATTTCCATATGTTAATGTAATTTACCCTACAGGAAGCCTGTGACGCACCTTTTCAATGAACTGTTCAGACAGATGCTGGTAGTAAAAGCTTGATGGATCTCTGAGAGCATCATCATACGTCTCTCCTCTGAGTTTAATGCTCAGCTCCACCACTTGATCCATTATCGGTCGCACAGGACGTGGCAGAATATCGTCAATTTCATTGCCAACCTGGACAACAGAGTAATTGGTTAAGATTTCTGAAAATAATTCTATAGATAATCTCTGAGACAGTGGCTACACACCATGTTCCCGTTGTCAAAGATGTTATTGGAGATCTGTGTGGATGCTTGTACCATGGATGAGATGGTGTTTCGCTGCATGTTGGTTGTCAGTTCATTTAGGCCCACTGTAGATTTCTCAACTTCAACTGATGGTGCAGGTGTTTCATCCTCTTTTACTGTCCCTGTTGCTCTGTCTACAGTTTTAGGTAACTCTGAAGTTGTAATATCAGGAACCACAGCACGTGGTGCAGTTTCAGGTACAGCTAATGTGTCCTCAAGGACCTCTGTATCTATGGACATGTTAGTATCTACATCTTCCAGCACTGTCATTTCAGGTAAGGTTGAGGTAGTGACCTCAAGAACCTCAGGCATCTTCTCTTCAACCATAGATTCAAGGGAATTCTCTTCAGGGGTTTCTTCTTTGATGTCAATTTCCATGCTATGGGTTCCAGATGTGTAATCTTCAGTGGAAGCTGTAACCTCGGGCATGAAATCTTCAATATCCAGAATGATGACACTAGGGTCAAGTGTGAAAGCAAGTGTGACATCTTTACCAGTAGTGTCAGGTATAACCTCAGGTGGCTCCACTTCACTGGCTGAGTCAGGTTTGTCATTTTCAACAGCTATAATATCAGCTATAGCATTGGGTGGCACCTCACGGACTCCAGTCTCTACAGTCGTTTCTGATTGTGCTTCAGCTGTATTCTCAGCAGAAGGTACTGCTTCAGTTGCATCTTCTGTTATATCCACAGGCATCTCATCAAATGAAATTTCAAGCTTATCCCTTGCAGCCTCTTTAGGTAAATCTTTGGGGTTAACCTCTACTGTAGAATCAAATGAAATTTCTGAACTGGCAGAGGCATGTACATCTTCAGCTACAGGTGTATTCTGTTCTAAGGACAGCTCATTTGTAGGGGCTTCAAGTAAAACTTCAGCCTCTGCAAGGGCTTCCTTCTCTTCAGAAACACTGTATTCAGTGACCTCACTGTCCATCTCCAATCTGATATCTTCAACATCATTACTAACCTGCACATCAGTTACATGGGTATCATCTTCTGTCCTCCCTGATGAGTCCTTATCACTGGTAATTTCAGATGGGTCCTCAGCACTTTCAGATACCTCTTCCACAATAACAGACCCAGATGAGATTTCATCACTTTCATGTGTATCTTCACTTCCAGAAAGCGGTGGTTCATCTAGAAATGTGTCTAGAGAGTCATCTGGTAGGGTGCTTTCAAATGTCCCCATTTCTGGTTGCTCATCTTCACTAGGTTCAAGTGTGGTGCCTAGAGTAGGGCTGGGTGAAGACTGTAGTGCTGCTCCATCACCACCATCATCTACCTGTACAGGTTCTTCAGGTGATGCCTCCTCTGTGCCTACTTTGGTTTCCCCTAAACCAAAACTGACAGCGTCTTCAACAGTATGGTCATCCTCATCACTCTCAAAGGCAACTACAGTTGTACTCAAAGGCATTTCAGGGGCATTATGATTCAACTCCAGTTCAGTCCCTTGGTTTATCTGCTCAGTTGCCTGACTGGTAACTTCTGTCAAAGAATCACGATTTACACTCTGTGAATCCCCAGTGGCTAAACTGAAAGTAGGTTTAACACTGACGTCTACAGTAACCTCCAGCTCTGTGGCCATACTGGAGACTGGGATTAAATGTGCTGTAGTCTGTGCTGTTGAGACTATAGCTTTGTTTGGAGTAACTGTAGACTGTTTGGAAGATGCTTTCTCTTCTGTCGCAATAACGGGAGACTGGTCTGTCTCTATTATCACTCGTGTTGGAGTATTCTTAGACTCCCCTATGGTTACCATAGTTACGTCTGGAGTAACCATAGACTGTTGTGTGGTTACCATTGCCTGTGTAGAAGTATCTGTAAACCTTTCTGTGGTTGTTATAGCTTCTCTTGAAGTAACCGTAGACTGTTCTCCAGTTGCTATTGCTTCTGTTACAAGATCCATAGACTGTTCAGTGGTTACTATCTCTTCTGTTGGAGTAATCATAGACACTTCTGTGATTATCATAGCTATGTTTGGAGTAACCATAGACTGTTGTGTGGTTACTGTTGTTTCTTTTGGAGTATCCATAGAGTGTTCTATTGCTTCTGCTTGAGTATTCCCAGTCTGTTCTGTGGTCACTAATGTTATTGTCGGAGTATTTGTAGACTCCCCTATGGTTATGTTTGGAGTAACCATAGATGGTTGTATGGTTACTATTGCTTCTTTTGGAGTATCCATATACTGTTCTGCAGTTGCTGTCACTTTTGTTGCAATATCCGTAAACTGTTTTGTGGTTACTATTGCTTCTTTTGGAGTATCCGTAGACCGTTCTGTTGCTTCTGATGGAATATCTGTAGACTGTTTTGTGGATAATATCTCTTCTGTTGGAGTGTCCATAAACAGTGGTTCTGTGGTTACTATTGTTTCTGTTAGAGTGTTTGTAGACTGTTCTGCAGTTGCTATCACTTTTGTTGCAATATCCATAGACTGTTTTGTGGATACTATTTCTTCTGTTGGAGTATGCGAAGACTCTCCTGTGGTTACCATAGCTACATTTGCAGTAACCATAGACTGTTGTGTTGTTACTATGGCTTTTATTGGAGCATCTGTAGATTGTTCTGTGGTTACTATCACTTCTGCCAGAGTAACCCCAGGCTCTTCTGTGATTATTCTAGCTTCTGTTGGAGTAAGTGTAGTATTTGCTGTTGTGTCTGTTAATTCAGTTGGATTAACTTCTGCTAGTAGAGAAGTTACACTGGCAACTGTAAAGAAGAAAAAACAGAGATTATGGACTCTAATGTGTATTTTATAAGATACACATTAGATACACATGTGAACACTGATCTTGATGAAGTACAAAAAAAATGGCTTATATCTTCAATGTAAACCATTAAATTGAATGTGACACTGTACTTTTGGATGACAAGCCCTTTAATTGCTTTAGACAAATGACAATTGAATTGCAGAGTATTTTAGTGTTTATGGCTTTAATTTCTCACTTAAATCATATGTCATGCTTAGTCATATTCAGTTAAAGCAGTTTAAATGACCAGCCACAGTACACTAACACTGCTACTGCCCTTTTGTCAGATGCCTCTGAGTAAATAAGAGGGATTAGTGGCTATTCTGAGTTCAGCGTATGTCCTGCACTGCTACAATGCCTTGTGCCTGTAACTGCTTTAGCGAATCTGATCAACAGGACAACTACCAACGTACTATTTAAAATGCCCAAAAACAGAGAAATCAGAAATCAAATGTATTAGTAATCTCTGGTGACGGTTAAGTAAACAGACCTCCATCAGTGGCGGAGATGATATCCGCTTTTGTAGGATCAGCTGTAGTCTGTTGGCTGTGAATGAAAAGATAATCAATAAAACAGAATGCTTAACCAAGGGAAATGAGAAATCAACATGTTTTTTTCTCTGTGCTTTCAAACAAAAAATGAGCCAGAGGTCTCCTGGAATATAGTCAATGACAAATTTAAGTTAAACAATTCTCTTTGACTCTGTAATTTTCTGGGGGTGTTCATTTATTTTTGCTTGCATGGTTTGGATCCACTTGTCCTATTAGAGATTCCTATAATGAAACTATTCTGAAACATTTCCATCCTGAGGGCCATGGTGTCTTCCAGGATGGCTCCACCCCCATTCACATGGCAAGATGGCTTGCTGAATGGTTTGATGTATATTATAGATTATGTTCTTCACACTCACCAAATTTCAACCCAATTGAACACCTGAGTGATGTGATAGACAGCGTTCTCCATGACAATCATTATCAAACTACCAACTGAGGGAATATCTTTTGGAAGAATGGTGTTCATCATGCCAGTATAACATGCACTGAATCTGTTCTGGGGGTTTATGGTGGCCCAGCACCTTACTAAGTCACTTTAGGTTGTTTGTTCCTTTAATTTGTCACCTATCTATAGGTGCATGTTTGTTTTTTTGGAGAAAAAAATCTGTGGCTTTGAAAAGCTGATAACTCACCCCATTGCTGAAGCCATTTGCACCCTCTGAAATGAGAACAAAAGACAAGTATAGTCATGTCTGGGGAAAAAAAGTGTTAGCATTACACAAACAAGGATTAATGCTAATCGTATTTCTAAAAATACAGGGCGAAGATACGGGAATTGCTTACCCTGGTGATGATGGTGAGATGCTCAGGTGACTGACTGAAGCTCCTGCCAATATCGAAGACGCTAATACTGCCATTCTGGCACCTGTTAATCCACAGCTGGTACTCGTCTCTTTTGGGAAGCCTGTCCCAGAAGATCTTAAACGCCTCCCAGACAGTCTCCTGACACACTGAATAATGCACAGATAGAAGTCTTGTCAGAAGAATTGGACGGAAACTGAAAGCTGAGTGGGAAATGTAAGTCATGGTTTGGATTTATAAATCATTTTCTCAGTGATTTCAAAAGTTGGTAAATTTCACTGTATCCGTTGACACATCGTAATTCCCAGCATTAAAGCATGTGTTAGCTTGCTTTTATGCAAAACACATCCTGTGATGGACATGACTGAGTCATTATTCAAGCTGTGTAACCACGCCAACCTGTATGATAAATTGCTATTTCAGGGAGGAAAAAGACTAACAATGAAAGCAAAGCCCAGCACAATGGAAACATTTCCGTTGATCCGCTCTCCCACACACGTCTGCCATTCTGTAACCTTTCACTGACCAGTTGTGAAAACTGCTCATTATTTAGAAATCAAAAGTAAAAGAGAAATGCATAAGAAAACATGACACCTGCTTGTTTTCTCTATGTTCTCCGTGTTAGAAAAATAAACAGGCCTAGCACAGGAAATTTCATCCTGGATAACGTTTTTGGAACATTCTTCAACATTTGCCCACTGAATTGGATTCTGCTACAGAAAACACACATTTTCCTGGCAGGGTGAAAGGACTGATTATTGTATGCAATGTCATGGTGGTAATTGCAAAGAGAAAAAGAAAGACTGCACGATGGAGACACTTCTAGTTTAGTTCTCTTGTACACGTACACAAGCTAGCATGACAAAATCCACTAAATAAAACTTCACTGGTTTATATCTAAAGAGATCATGCAAGCACACAAAAGTGGTCACACCATATTCACCAACCTAAAATCAAGATTAGGAAATATTTCAAACCTGATATTTAAACTTTACTGTTGTAATACGCACACATGTTCCACAACATTAAACCAATAAAAAGTATCTCTCTCTCTTGAGGTTAATTAGACAAAACAAATGCAGCTTGTCATGTTACTGAGAAACCACAAAGTGTAAACTCTGCTGTCCTGAAGATGCTGGACAACAAAGTTACAGCTTTTCCTCTGACTGTTCCTCTGACAAAGCACTGACACTGGAGACTCCTTCCATAAATGTTAAATGAACAGCTCAGATGAAAATTTCAGTATAACAAAAATTAGTTTATGTGGGGCGTCTGCCATACAAGAACCTGTGAATGAGAAAGTAATAGAACGAGTACATTAATATAAACCTCTGGTTTGCAGCTGCACTATGTCAGAGCTGCTCTTATAGAAAATCAGAATCTAGTATTCAACAGCACTGTGGTATTAAATATAAATACTGTATACTGTATATAACCATTCACACACAATTGAAACAACGTCTTAATGACAGACATGTGCTTTTAGATTTAGATAGATAAGGTTTTTAAATATTTTTTTAAGAAAGCTCCGTATCTCACCTCTCAGGTGAAAGTAGTCCAGGTGGTTCTGGAGTGCTTGCTTCACCGTCTCCTGAGAGCACAGTTTGACTCCACTCGGAAAGAGGATGCCTCGTTTAATTCTGGACAGGGCACCTGTCACCTCTCCAGGTCTGGAAGCCAATACCAAGCTGTCCGCCATCTGATTTCCTGGAGTGCTAGAATTTCCAGCATTGTCCAAGTGCCAGCCTTCCAGCTCAGAGCCATCACTGGGAACCCAGCCAGTTCCATCTAAACATGGGCAATCAGAAAATAATGACTTATTTAATAGTATAACATAATGGTGGACATGATATGTAGGGTCTAAAAGCCAAGATTTGCAAAACAGGATAAACTAGTACAAGTCCAAAAAAAGGTATATTGTTAACTGAAAGAAGCGGAGTTGAGAACGCATAGAGGATGGTGTTAATTGTGTCAAAATTAGGTGTTAGTTGTGTTAACAAGGTGTGTTAGGAGTAAACATCTGTTACTGTTTCAAAAGTGCCAACATTGCTAATAAGAAAATCCTAACAGCCAGAGAACAAAAGCTGAGTTCTACCCAGAAACCCCTAGTGTATGTCGACAGCTCGATGCTAATGGCATAAATGAAAAACAGCATATTCTACCCGGCTCTTTTACAAACCATGGACGACAGCCCTGCCTTCTTGTTTTCTATTGGTTCACAAAACCGAGGTTAGTAAATTCAAGTGTCAAAGTTGGCCTAGATTGAAGTTGGCACAAAACGAAAGAAAACACTACCAGGAACAAACATTTCTTTCACATCTTGTGTCCTTTCCGCTTCAGTGAATTCGCTTTTTTTTCTGCAGGGTGAATTTTATTTGCGTTGGGTCTAATCGCTCCTTTAGCTAAAAAATCAGAAAAGCGAAGTTTACAAACAGCGTTTTAAGTCAAAATAAGTTAGTAGCACAATATCTTGAAATAATGAGTTCAGTTGAAATGATGAGTTAAGTTGAAATAAAGACACCTTGAAATAGCGATTTATTTAGCTGCAATAACAAGATAATTCAAAACAATGAGGTGAATTCAGAATGTCACTTTAGGTTGAAATGATGTTATTAAATCAAAATAATGAGATACTTGGTCGTAATAATGAGATACTAAGTCAAAACAATGAGTTATGAAGTCGAAATATCTAAATCGAGATACTATTTAAAACGTAAGGTGAAATTAGTTTTTCACAGTATCTTGAAATAGTGAATACGTTGAAGTAATGAGTTAATAAGTCAAAATAGCAAGATACTAAGATGAAATAATGAGTTATTAAATGAAAATAATGATTAATTATTTATTAATTAGTTATTTTATTATTAAGTATTAAGTCCAAATAAAGAAATACTTTGAAGTTGAAATTTTGAAATTGACATTGAAAATTTCAATAAGCACTTCAAATTTTTTTCCACAATGTGCAGTCCAAGGCTTCCATACTTTTATGAATCAAATTTTTTTCTTTAATGAAATATATACAAATTAAAGTACACATATTTTACAATGATGGAATACACACCTGCATTCATGTAGAAGTGTCCGGTCAAAAGTAAGACCATCAGCATCCACCAAACATATTTCCATTGCATGTCCACCATTGTAGCTTCCAAACTTAATTCCAACCTCTTTTACAAAACGTTTTCTCAATGATTATTAATTCACTACGAGCTTAAACACATGATAATCTGCATACCGGCATGCATGGCTTAAAAAAGCTTCGAACTTGTGTTAGCATGTTAATGAAACTGCATGGTTAGAGGTTCCTCTGATGCACCGGCTCTGCTCAGCAGACGAGTGTTTTACAGAGGTTTTTCAGTGTTAATCCTATTTGTTAAGTCCTCTGAGGTAAGCAGGTGCAGGAGTCACAGATGCCGCTGAACAGCTCACCTGAGAGACTCAACATGATGAAGACACAGAGCTGATCTTCTACACACTGAACCACTTCTACAGGCCACAGAACCACTCAGACCCAAATTCAATCATTAATAAGTGAAGAATATTCAGAAGTAACTTGTTCTGTTCTGTTGTCTTTCTATTCAAACCAAAATAGAACCATTAAGTGTTCTATTGCTAGAACCAGCAATAACATTGGGTTCCTCTGTGATTCTTCGGTTTGTTAACAACCTTTCTAAAAACAGTCTACTTGAAACTATTTGTTAGAGAATTGTCAGCAAAGCAAAGCAATCTTATAGTGCTACATGAAACCTTCACTAAAAATAGGTTCCTCTGTGGTTGTTTGGATGGTTTAAGATTCTAGCTTTCTAAAAGGGTTCAACTTGGAACCTGTTTTTGAAAGGGTATAAACATCTGATGGAGGGCTCTGTATAAAGGCTTTAAGAGTTCCCACGAAAGGAACAAATCTAAGAAAGTTTTAGGATGCTACATAGAACCTATATTAAGACTGGATTCCTATGTGGTTCTTTGAATGGTTAAGGACTCTACACTAACACAGGGTTCCCTGATTGTTCTCTGGATATTTAATGATTCTAGCATCTATTTACAACCTTTTTGAAATGGAAAGCATTAGTAGAAGTGTTTTAAGAGTTCCCCCATGGGTTGTATCACTAAAACTAAGACTGGGTTCCTCTGCAGTTCTTTGGATGGTTAACCAGCACTGAAAGTGGAAAAAAAAAAATCTAACATAGAGCCTTTAAGAGTTCCCACCAATGGAACAAACCAAAGAACCCTTCAGGGTTTAAGGTTTTTAGGATAGCTAACAATTTTGGCTCTTCAAAGGCATTCTACTTGGAAAAAAAGAACATTTTATGGTGCTTTATAGAACGTGCATTAGGACTGTGTTGCTTGGTGGTTCTTTGGCTGGTCAGCAATTCTGTCTTTCTACAGAGGACCTTCTGCTTGGGACCTTTTATGAAAGGGAAAACAAATGTGTTGGAGAGTTCTGTATAGATCCTTTAAGAGTTCATACCAAAGGAACACTGAAGAACCCTTTAGGGTACTTTGAAACTGTTTCTGAATCTTGAAACTTTGAAACAACACATGAAACTTTTTCTTTCTAAAAGTGTAATGGAAGAAAAAAGAAAAACAATAGGTTTTTTAGACGGCTAACAGTTCTCACTCTTTGAAGGGGTTTTCTGAAAGAGAACCCCTCTGGTGTAGGAATTTATATATAGAACCTTTAACATAAAAATCCTGAGGTTTGAAGACACTGAAGATTGAGAAGAGACCACAGTGAACAGTCAGTTCTCTAAGTTGATGTGTTGGAAGCAGGAAAAATGGGCAAGTGTAAGGATCTGAATGACTTTGCAAGGGCCAAATTTGGATGGCTAGACGACTGTGTCAGAGCATCTCCAGAACTGGAGGTCTTGTGGGGTGTTTCCGGTATGCAGTGGTTAGTACCTACCAAAAGTGGTCCAAGGAAAGACAACCAGTGAACTGGTGACAGGGTCATGGGTGCCCAAGGCTCATTGATGCACATGGGGAGCTAATGTTATCCCGTCTGATGCGATCCCACAGAAGAAAAAAATTCATGCTGGCTGTGATAGAAAGGTGTCAGAACACACAGTGCATCACAGCTTGCTGTGTATGGGGCTGCGTAGCCACAGAACGGTTAGAGTGCCAATGCTGACCCCATACCACCTACCTAAACATTGTTGCAGACCAAGTACACTCCTTAATGGCAATGGTATTCCCTAATGGCAGTGGCCTCTTTCAGCAGGATAATGTACCCTGCCACACTGCAAAAATTGCTCAGGAATGATTTGAGGAACATGACAAAGAGTTCAAGGTGTTGACTTGGCCTCAAATTCCCCAGATCTCAATCCGATCAAGCATCTGTGGGATGTGCTGGACAAACAAGTCTGGTCCATGGAAGCCCCACTTCACAATTTACAGGACTTAAAGGATCTGCTGCTAACGTCTTGGTGCCAGATACCACAGCACACCTTCAGAGGTCTCGTGGAGTCCATGCCTCAACACGTCAGAGCTGTTTTGGCAGCACAAGGGGGACCTACACAATATTAAGCCGGTGGTTTTAATGTATATATTTCATTGTGTGTGTGTGTGTATATATATGTATATAATTTCACTCTGGTGACAGTGCAGGTTCTGTTGTCTCAAGAGAGGAAAAATAGAATTATTTTTCATGCGGATTAACTGAGTATTTAACCTTTGAGACTTTACCGAATGGGTAATGGGACCTGTCCAGAGCCTTAGTACCGGGAAACTCTGAGAACCACCATCGAAGCCTTCTTGCGGTAATTCTGGATTAGGGCAGAGACACGAGGGAGGGTCGAGATCCCATCTGTGTCAGAGGACCTAATTTGGCCCTAATCTCACAGTCTAGCCCTGATTAGCAAATCCACGGTGGCAGAACTGTGTGACCTCAGTCACCTGTGGTCAGGAGAGCGGCTCTGAGCGCAGTCTACAGCAACGTCACGTCTAATTATAGAGGAGACGCTCCAATCCCATTTCAATCCCTCTACTACAGGAGTTGTAGGAATACACAAACACATGTCTAGGATGAGGTGCTGCTTTAGTTGGAGAGCACTGATCCATGAATCTGATTTTTTTTTTTTTTTTTTTTACAAATAGTTATACATTTTTTTTGTAAACAAAGTGCAGCAGGGTTCCAGGGTTCGGGGTTTGAGCCTGAGTTCTCATGTACCATTTCTGTCTCCATGTCCACATGGGTCTCCCTAAAATCAAACCAGTATGTTTTCTATGTACTGGCGCCCCACCCTACCATCCAGGGTATATTCCCGGGATAGCCTCTTCATCCACCGTGACCAGGATGAAGCACTTACTGGAGCTAAATGAATGGCTGTAACCCTTGGCTTTGTCTTGTAATTAAAGCTGTTTCTTACATATTCTATGAAAGATCTTTATAGTCATGACTCAAAGGCAGTCTTGAGGGAACACACTGCTTGTCACGCAGCTTCATTTGATTATCTGTAATTAGCACAAGAAACGACATTCATCATGGATGTAACTGGCTAAATTTCCCAGAAAATGTAACCACAATGTAGCAATTAGCATCCAATTAACCTCAAAACGCTTAATAACTTTAACCTGCTTGTTAATTCTGAGCACTTACATGTGGTTAACGCCCCTTACATTGGCACATACATGAAAAGAGGAGTGCGACATGTGAACATGCCTCTGGTGGATCATGTGTGGGGTTTCATTTTAAGCAGGAAGGGTTAACACACACACACACACACACGTTGCACACGCCTTCAGGGATTCATTTAAACAACCACCCCAAACACACGCTTCTGTGAAGGACAAAAAGCAGAAAGACCTTAACCTGGACCAAACACTGGCTGTTATTGTGTGCAGCTGCACAAGTAATCAGAAACAAAGCCAAACTATTTTGAACACTGTGTTAGGTTTATGATGCCTGGAAGGTTCTGGACGTGTGTGGCCCCACACATATACACGCACACATACACACACACACAAAACATTGATAACAACAATAATAAATAAAGTCACACACGTATTTAGAAGCATTACATTTCTTGCTTTATTTTTGCCTTCATATATTAAAACACAAACTATACAAATAATAATAAATTAACAGGAAATACAAATATTCTTCGCATCTTGGTAAAATGATGTTTCTCATTCTTACTGCTTTAGTTCCCTTAGCACAATATAGTGTTTACACACACTAACACACACATTTTAAAATCTTTACTAAGGTGATTTCAGTGCGCGGTGGAATTAAAGGAACGTGATCATGAATCACGTCTTGCGCACTTCAACATACTGAAGTGTTTCATAATGAGTCACGTGTTAGTGCAGCAATAAAGTCGCAGGACTGTGAGAAACCCCGGTAACAAAACATCGTCCCAAGGCCATGATCATCAGCCCAACCCTTCATCCAATCTGCTGCTCCGCACGGCTCCGCCCACTTGCTTCTGGTACAGCTGAAGCACCAGCTCACGGAGCTCCGCTCTCTTCCTGCGGACCTGCTGTCGTGGAAACCAGCGCTCGAGCCGAAGCGGGAGATCAAAGTGTACGAGTGGATTCTGAAAAGAGTAGAAATAATTGAAAGGAGATTTAAATGTGTCTCAGATGAAGCACAAACTGTGCACACAAACACATCAGGACATGTGTGATGTCTGATCTGTTTCCCAGACACCAGGATGTTCTTTAATAGCAGTACGAGCTGTCTAGGCTGATTAATGTGTGTGTGTGTACCTGCAGAAAGCTCTCGACATACTGCAGCAGGTAAAGGCCACAGTCACTGCTGTTGTCCTGCAGTGGCACTTTGCAGTGGCTCCCTTTAATGCTGTCATTATTAAACACTCGAGGAGTTCCTCTCCGCACCTCCCACTCAACCTGAAGGTACCTAAGAGGGCGGAGCATAGGGACAGGTAAATTCGGGTGTGTTCCCTTTTTTTTTTCTGTATCAGTGAGAAGCACAGTCACAGTTTAGCACAAAGGTTCTATAACATGATTTATGGAATGTTTAATAAAACTTAAAACTGATAATAAATAATAACCCCTCCATCTCCACCTGAGGTACAGTTTACAGCAATGGATAAATTCAGGATCATTCCATAGCACCTATGGAGTAGATCATATATACATTCTTCTAAATACGTATTAATTTTTACTTAACCTGTAAAATAAATATTATATGCATTTAAATGTGCATTTCTATTCCTCACACACACTCAGAACAGCACATGCATTCGAGTTGGGGGGGGGGGGGGGGGGGGGGGGGGGGGGGGGGGGGGGGGGGGGGGGGGGGGGGGGGGGGGGGGGGGGGGG
>CM075027.1:16550169-16562924 GCA_037576675.1 Pangasius sanitwongsei
TATATATATACAGAGAGAGAGAGAGAGACAGACAGAGAGACAGACAGAGAAAAAGAGAAATGGAGACAAAGAGAGAGAGACACAGAGAGACACAGACAGTGAGAGAGAGAGAGACAGAGACAGTGCGAGACAGAGAGAGCGAGATAGAGACAGAGAGAGAGACACAGACAGTGAGAGAGAGAGAGACAGAGACAGTGTGAGACAGAGAGAGAGAGATAGAGACACAGAGAGAGAGACACAGACAGCGAAAGAGAGAGACAGAGACAGTGTGAGACACAGAGAGAGAGAGATAGAGAGATAGAGAGAGAGACACAGACAGCGAGAGAGAGAGAGAGAGAGAGAATGAGACAGAAAGAGACACACAGAGAGAGAGAGAGAGAGAGAGAGACACAGACAAAAAGAGAGAGATAGAGAGAGAGAGAGAGTTTGGTGTTGTCTTTAACAGAATGAGATTTTAGAATATTTAAAACGCTAAAGCTCTTGAATACTGACTTTAACACTCACCTGTAGATCTGGATTTAGACGAGCATCACTGCGTGCTTCATCCTCTCCCTCATCCTCATCACCACTGGACAGTACAACTGCAGTACACACAATTACTTAATAATTAAATTATTAAACAAATGATTATGCAAATGAAGCAATAAGAAAAGAAAATAATTAAGTCAAAAAGTTAAGTTAGAGAGATATCTAATAAATAAATAACACTACTTCTATTGTAAGCAGCTTGTTCCTGAGAAATGAATGAACAACACTTCGCTATGATCCACTGATCCACTGACGTTGCAGCTTCACTCATTAGGTTAGAAACAGGGTCGATGGAAAAGTAAAGCGACTACGTGTTCGTAAACATTTGTGAAGGTTTCCTGAGAGCGACGCGGTGGAGAAACGAGAGAAGTGCTGGTAAATAACGGCCGGATCGTGTTCCACAAAACCCAAACAAAACCAGAAGCCAAACCAAAATGGTTTATTGCTGTTAAAAAAAATAATAAATATATGGTTTGGGGATTATTGCTAGCCACAGATATGATTTTTCATCACGCTGAGCTCGGAGGTACATCACTGCCACGAGTATTAAGAGATTATTAAATGTGCTTTTAATTATCCAGCTATATTGGGAAAGCTAATATCAGGGAAGAAAATTGTAGCTTTAGTAGAAAATTGAAAATTGAGGCTTTACTGATACGAATGAAGAAAACAAGCTCGAATCAAATCAGGTCTAGCGTCGCGTCAGATTCCTGCTCTCGGCTGCTACTGATATGGAAATTTATGAGATGTGAGGCGAACTCGGATAAAGAAAAGAGGTTTTCGGGATTTTGTTCGGTATCGTTTTGCTTCCTCACCCTAGCCCACTGCGTTCGCCGAACCTCAGCCCTCACACCTACTCCTATTGCTGTGTGCCGTAATGACTTTGAATGGAACAAGCACTTTTAAAAAACAAGATTTATTCTCAAAATGAGGCTGAACACTTTTTCCAGTCACACTTCCAGGAAACACACTCGGAGTCCTCGACGGAGCGAGTGTATTAAAGTGATTCCACAGCACCGATCTCTGGACCTGTGAGCTTGAAGAGAACCGAGGGCACTACAAACATGTTTAATAAATTTTGTACTTTTATAATTTTATAATGTGATTAATGTATAGGATCTTTCTCTTAGTGTAGCTAACACGTAGCGGAGGCTGATGCGTACCGGTTTAGCGCCATCCAAGCTGGACGTCGCCTCATTTCTCACAGTAACTACCGGATTAAATGTAATCACCGGATTAAATGTAATCACTTTTAATGCTAAGCCCCGCCTTCAAACGTTAGGCCACACCTCCTTCCAGAGACTGCTGCTAGAGTGGAGTGTTCCGGAAAGCTAACCGTGATCGCGATCGTTTAGACATGCAGACTGAATTACAATGCTAAACGAACAAAAGGAAACAAATATAGAATAATGTACGCACTCGGCTCTGTGCAGCTTGCTTTGGCTCTCTGGTACGTTTTGAATGAAAGTCTCAGCCGGAGCTTCTTCCTGGTGTAAGGACAATCACTAGCAGCTTTCTGGACAGAACCGGAGTGGACGTGTGTGTCCTTCGGTGTCCTCGCTAGCTTCGCCTGCATGCCGTCCTCAGTGTGTGTGTGAGAAGACGAGTGCGTGCTCCGTCCGTTCTGCTTGTCCGCTACAACCGTCTTCTTTAGCACAGAGAAATAAAGAGTTAATTCAATTCTGGCACATTTATTTAAAACAAAATTTTAAATACACCCAATATATCTCATTGTTATGTCCTGCTTCTAACATGTGTGTGTGTGTGTGAGAGATGTTTTGTTCAAAAATGAAAAAAACAAGGATTTTTGTACTGGAACGTTCTACTGAAATTTTTTTACATAAATACGTTTATGCAAATGAGATACCTAATTAAGTATGCATACATTTGCATACTTAATAAAACCAAAAATCTGGGATATGTGACGTGATGTGATTGTGCTGAGTGGGCGGAGCTTAAATCCTATTGTGTTTTGATATTTTTATTACTAGACATGTTATGGATGCAATTTATCCAAAAATCTAAAAATCTGACTGATGTGAACGACATTTTATCCGTAACGTCTCACCTAACAGTCAGAATTTTTATTCTATATTCTTTTTCTTTTTAGTATTTTGGGGAAGAAAAAAAATTTTTTTTTTCTAAATCACATTTCCTCATATTTCCAATCATGTTTAAAGTGTGTAAAATATCACACCAAAAAAAAAAAAAATCAGTTTTAATATTGTTCCATTTTTTCTTCGAATGTTAAAATTAATTATACCTGGTTAATGTTGATGCATTAAAGAGTAAACTTTAAAGATTAAAATCTCACCACAGACTCTTGGGTGTTTGCGTTCTTTGCTCCTCTGACTGGAGAGGCATTCTTCTTCTCGCTCTCTTCCTCCTCGTCCTCGTCCTCAGGCTGTGAAGACGTGCATTTCTCACCGAGACCGGGTCCTAAGGAACAGGAAAAGGAAAGATTTATATCTGTGTCACGATTACACACCGGAGATAAGATGCCATACGTCTTAATGTGTTCCTTATTCTGGAAAAATTTGAAGGCATGTCTTTTTTTTTTTTTTTACAGAAAAGAGTTCAGTCAAATTTTGAGAACTTTCTAGAGACCTCTGATTCAAAGCACAACTGTTATCTCTGAGAGAGAGCGAAGGAAGAGAAAGATCAGAAACGATGAGGAAGAAAACAGCAGGACGTTCTTTTAAAGCTCTATAAAGTTAAACAAGTTTCTTTATCAGTGATATGAGGCCAGGAAAATGCTGCAGTCTTCCAGCAAAATATAGGGCATGGAGAGAAGAGGGAGGAAATGAGGACAGAGAAGGAGAGAAAAAAAGAAAGAGGGCGAATTTTCAACTTTAAGAGCTCATTAAAGCGCACATAAGCAAGTTTCCCTCGTTAGCGTCGCAGTAATTCGCGCCAGATACGAAGGCCGAGCTTCTTCATGCGTCAAAAGAAGTCGGCGTCGCTGCTAAATGAATTACGGAGCGTGCAAACTATGCTTTGAGAAAATGTGGGGAAAAAATTGTATGCGCTTTTAATGTGCAGTAATAAAATGTATACAGCACGCAAATGGAAATGAATAAATAGACAAACAAATCTATAAATGTGGGTCGGCCATTTTGAAACACGTGACACGTGTCACTAAAGTGTGCTTCCACAGAACCATGTGTGAGTGTGTGATTCATTTTTAATGTCTGGCACGAAACCTGAACTACGTCCTGTTTGGAACCTTGAACTTTGACCTCTGGTGCGTGTGTTTCGTTTCGTCCTGTCCTCACCCCATTGCTTCTTAGCTGCAGGTGTGTGTTTGTCGTCCTCACGCTGGAACAGCTTATCTGATGCTCTCTTGGGTCTCCATCTGAAACACACACATTATATATAGCTGTGCATTGATGGCTTTCACATTTGATTCGTTCGTTTTATCCTCACATTTATTCCTGGAGTGAAAAAAAAACCAGAATGATTTATTTATTTGAATGACGAATGGTTAAGGAACACACACACACACACACACACACACTCACACAACGCAAGGAAAGCACATCATGTGTCATTATGTCTCGCTTCTAATGGAAAGCTCAATATTGTCCAACACAAACTCATTTTTAATTACGTCATATTTACAAAAATGTAAGCGAACACCGCCATCTGGTGGCTGGTTTTATATTCGGCTTAACAAACAAAAGTCCATTTTAATTTGAAGAACACAGCATGTGGCTGTAGTGTCGGGTCACATTTCAGTCCAATACTGCCCTCTGGTGGCATCCCGCAGAAGTTCAGCTATAACTCTACCACTGGTACAGGACCACTTTATCTTCACATTGCTTTGCTTAGAGATCAAATCAACACACTAACAATTGAGCAAAAAAAAAAAAAAAATCCACCTATCCTACAACTGCATGCTGTATAAAATGCAGTGGTTTGGATAGAATGTTGTATTTATTTCGTTTTCATCGTTCAAGTTCAGTGTCTCACCGGTCTGCTAGAGTAGATCCAAGCTTCGCTTCTCTTCTCCCATTGACACAGCCGCTTCCGTTCGACTTTTGTCCGTTAAAAGGGTCTCGGTTCCAGGGTGACTGTGAAACAGGGAATATCCAGACGTTAAGGGTGCCTCCTAATCAGGTGTGAGATATAAACATAGTGCTGTTCTTACTGCAAAGCAAAACAGCATCATGAAGATGAAGGAGACATCAAAACAATCTGGGACAAAAGTCTGGAAAAGTATAAGTCACAGTTTAAACATCCTGCAGAACAACATTGTATCTGTTGTAAAAATGGAAAGAACATAGTACAACTGCGAGTGAGCGGGCAAAGCGGGGATTAGTCAAAGAAGCAACCAAGAAGCCAAGAGTATATCTGATGGAGCTGGAGAGATCCACAGCTCAGACTGGCGAAGCTTTTCACAGGACCACCACAGCCTGGACACTTCACAAAGCTTTATGGAAGAGTGGTGTGTATGAAATCCCGGTCTGATAAGACCAAAACTGAACTTTTTGGGCTTGGTACACACTGCTACGTTAGACAAAACCTAAATGTCTATGGACATCATCCTCACTGTGAAGCATGGGGGTGGTAGCATCATGTTCAGCATCACCATGTTCAAAGTTTGGGACTACTTTGTAATCAAACTCTGCTTCATACTTTTCCAGAACTTTGTCTCAGACTTGTTTTGACAGCTCCTTGGTCTTCATGTCACTAATTGTTGAATAGGTAATTTTATATTGAGATCATGTGACAATTTAACTGCGCACAGCTCGACTCCATTCAGCTAATGATGTCACTTCTGATGGAAACTGACTGCACAAGAACACATTTAGGGGTTCATCAGTAAAGCATGGATGTGTTCCAAAGCGCTAAACACTATTCACTATATACTGTAGCCAGTAAATCATCTACAGTGCATTATGGGTATTCTGTACATCATTTAACCCTTTAATCATGGTGCATGATGGGAATTTTATAAGTGCACTCCACTGTCCTCTATGCGTTTGGTCATGACTACAAAATGACTCCCAATGTAGGGCACTATGTAGCACGCAGGACGCATTTTTCAGACAAAACCAGCTAAAAGTTAATGCTATGAAACCATATACCGACACCATAAGCGTCATACTTTTGCGGTGACGTCATCCTGAAGCCGGGTGAGTGGCGACGTCATGCGAATGACGGAGGAATCCGACGGTTGTTTCTTCTTCGGGATCTTAAACGGAGTTCCCATCTTAATAAGTTGTAATAAAACAAAGAAAAATGATGAAATGTTATGTTATTATGTCTATTTTGTTGTTCATTTATTGACACTGACTAAAAACTAGGCTAATATGTGTGAAGTTAATCTCTTTATTGAACATAAACAATCCAAACTTCAGTGTTTTTCAGTGCGAAATCATTGTAAGTAGATGACGAGCTGATACCTTTCTCCTGGTCTCCGGAATTAAACACTTTCTCCTCCTTCAGTTTCAGTCATTTACCCAGAAATTTAATCCGCACTGCTCAGATTAAACCACTCCATCACATAGCTAGCTGGCTAACTTTCACTGCGCAGGTGTATATAGCTACAGTGCTAGCTTTATAACTTGTTATATATACGTGGCTAGCTAACCCAAGCTAAACAATAATGTCATTATAACGCATTACTCAATGGTATTATTTAGATGCCTCGTTAACAAACAAATACAAATAGCCAAAATAGCAAACACGGGGATTTTAAACTGCTAAGCTAATGAAAAGCTAAATGTTTTCCTTCTTCTTCTTCTTCGTCTGCTTCTGTATGGAGCATGTGAGTTACCGCCACCTACTGGACTGGATGTCTGACACGTTTGTCAGTTCCTTTCTTCGAAAAAGTAATTCTTTAAACAATGAAGGTAAACGATAACACTAAATAGTGGTGTATAGAGAAAAACCATCCATCCATCCATCCATCCATCTTCTGTACTGGTTATCCTACACAGGGTTGTGGAGAGCCTGGAGCCTGCCTCAGGGGACACAGGGCGGGGGACGCCCTGGACGGGGTGCCAACTCATCACAGGGCACAATCGCACACACATTCACACACCACGGACAATTCGGAAATGCCAGTCTGCCTACAGTGCATGTCTTTGTGCTGAGGGAGGAAACCGGAGAACGCTGAGGAAACCCCCGAGGCACGGGGAGAACATGCAGGCTCCATGCACACAGGGCAGGGGCAGGAGTCGAGCCTTCTCCCCCAGGCAAGCGTGCTAACCACTAAGCCACCGTGCAGAGAAAACCCAATGCCCTTATGAAACACTTCTACAGTAGGATGCATCTATATAGTGGGGGGCACGGTGGCTTAGTGGCTAGCACGTTTGACTCGCACCTCCAGGGTTGGGGGTCTGATTCTCCACCCTGTGTGCAGAGTTTACATGTTCTCCCCGTTCTTCAGGGGTTTCCTCCGGTTTCCTCCCCCAGTCCAAAGACATGCATTGTAGTTTGATTGGGATTTCCAAATTGTCTGTGATGTGTGTGATTGTGTCCTGCGATGGATTGACACCCCGTCCAGGGTGTCCCCTGCCTTGTGCCCTCTGGGACAGGCTCCCCCTCCCCGCGACCCTGTGCAGGATAAGCGGTACAGAAAATGGATGGATATATAGTGTATCTTTTTTTAAACCTATTTTAATATGTATTTATATTTACCCTAGCCCTAGTCCATCTATTTCAATCTATCTTACGTCATAAGCAAGCCTCATGTGGTCTTATTGATTTTCCTAGTGACAGTTTTAATGCAAGTTTCTTACATTATTTATTGATATGACTTTTTTTTTACCCAGAATGCTCTGGTTTCTTTGCTAGTTCCATAGTTACGAAATGTCTTTATAGCACTCACACCTGTACCTTTATTTGAAAGATAAAGCGTTCCTGCGTTTTTTTTTTTTTTAAAATCAATTTTCAAACGATGCTTCGTACGTCACCGGTCACGTGTTTATGCCAGAACCAATCAGGCAGCGCTAGCGTGTTTCACTGTAGGAATAATAAACAGAAGAAAGAACAAAAGAGAAAGCGTAGATCCTGCAGGATGTAAGTAACCATTATAATGAACTTCAACCGGTAATATTCGCATACAAACACAATATTATGATTATAGTTTTCTGTATGTGATCATATCACCGTGTGTGTGTGTGAAGCAAACATGAAACGCGGTCCATAAGCCGTTTCCCAGTCGATGGGAAATGATGTCAAACGTAATGCGACGCCTCGAGCTCTAGCAGATTACCAAGAGTCAACGAAAATAAATTTATTCATTTTCCTGTTTTTACCAGTGTTAACTTTTATGCCCAGCATGAGCTTTTTTGATTTTGAGCAAATTTGAGCCATAAAATGCGCCTGGTAGCTCCGCCCCTCTTCCGTTATGTTACTGTTGAGTGCGTGCAATGGAAGGTAATGTCCCACAGGTTCTATGACGCGCTTCCCAGCCAACCAATCAGCGGTAAGGTTCTATATTTGTATTGTTTAAAAAAACAACAACGTGGGATCATTTTTCTGGAAACTACGAAATAGGTAAAGCACCTTTGGGGGGAAAAACTGCTCACAGCGTCCTAGTTTGTAAACATGTGCTTCTGACGTGTTTTTCCCCGTAAATGACGGAATTTATTGGTTGTTTCTTGATTAATTCAGAATGAAAACTGATTAAATTGAAATTGAGTAAACTACTGTTTCATCGCTTAACAGAATTGAACCCTGGTTGCTTTTATTTTGGTCTAACGTGTTACCACTGCACTATTCTAGAGAAACGCTACAAAGGCTTAATTTCATATTTAAATTTAAATTAAATTTACTATAAGCAGTGAAATCACATTTTGATGAGAAGCTAAATATTTTTATGTAAAGTATAATAAGTTCTCTTAAATCTGACCGGGTACATATTACTTTTTTCAGTGTAGGATGTGGGACGAGACAAAATAATAATAATAATAATAATAAAAACTGACTTTAGGTTAAACTGCTCTTAGCAGGTGTGAATAAAAAAATTACCTGTTCTCCTTTACCTGAGGTTACCTGGACAACAGCATGCTTGTTTTTAAAAAAAGCCGGAGGAGGAGCAGGAGGAAGGAGGAGGTATATAAAGAACTGCTCAGCACAGCTGCCTCAGCCTGAACCACAACAGGGCAGGTCTCGCCATGAGTTATCGGTAAGTACAGGAGGGGAGGGGAAAATGTGTAAATATATGCATAGCATAGATATAGATAGGAAACCTACCTATTCAGTATGTATCACATTATGCCTACTGTAGAAAAGGGTACACAGAACAATCACTCATTTAAACATTATTTACTGTAACTGATAGATGATGCAGAACTCATGAAGACTTTCCTTTTTTTTTTTCTTTTATATCATAATCGTGACCACTGTGGTATTGTATAATGATTCCTGCAGTGCCTCAAGAAAGTATTCACCTCGTAATGATTATTTCTCTTCTTAATCAAATTTAAGCTTTAGAAGGTTATTTTGTTCTCCGCTCCTATTGAAGTGACTCTCTACAGAAATCAAATTAAATAAAGTAGGTAGATGTCCTTACAATTATTTCAGAGGAAAAAAAATCTGGACAACTGCTTCATGCACTCTCTTTCTTTTAACAGTCTAAATTCGGATTAGTATGTCATTTTTGAGCGTTCACACTTAATATTTTAAAATGGAGTTTTCCAGAAATATCTCCATCAATAGTGGATGAGCTTCAATGTTTTTTTTTTTTTTGTGTGTGTGTGTTTTTTTTGTATTATGTATTATTGTTGCGGAATTCAGATATTTTGAGACAGTTTTTGAATTTCCAGGTTGTCTAAGCTTTAATGTCATTAATAAAACCTAATGAGAGATAACAGATCGATCAAAAAAGAAATTCAGAAAGTGTCCAAATTAAGAGTTGTCATATATTCTCAAGATGGTGCACAGTAGTTTCTTGTTTCATAGTAATATAGTCGACCATTCAGAATATATTGAAACATTTTCAAAATAATTGCAAACATTCAGAAAGTGTGTGAAATTAAAGTGTCCAGGTTTTGACACACCCCTTCCAGGTGCGCCCTAGACACATCATCAGTGATGTAACCTGGGGTCATCGGGTGTTTCGGGTCTTTCAACATCAGCCAGGGGTGATCAGTCCCTTAAGTGTCCTTAAGTGTGATTTTCCATAGTCGCTGAAGGAGTTTGGGGCACCTCTTGTAGACCACGTAGGGCACTCCTGAGTTCGTCCTAGCTGCTTTGACAACCTCCTGAACCTCTCTCAGGGTTGGATCCTTGAGGTTAAATGCCAAATTAAGAGGTGTAAGATAACCTAGAGAAGGTAGATAATATTGTCCAACTTGTTTTGGAGCAATATTGTCAGCCTGACAGAAAATGCCATGACATCATTTGTGATGTAATGGCAACTATGCAGCCATTCATATACAGTAAATGTATCTGAGCTATTTCTATCAGTATCAATTACTAATAATAATTATTATTTAAAAAAAAAAAAAAAAGGTGCTTTTTTTCGTACAGCTAGGTTTGGAATTACTGTTCTAATGACATGTTCTGAGTCTTTCCAAATTAATAATTCAACTAATCAGTTCGTCTTGAGTGGTGAAAGTTTAGAGATTAGAGTGCTTTTCATATCAAAGCTCCTACATAGCAAACTGAAAACTGTATGCAAAAAAAAAAAAATCACCCAAAAGACCACTCAAATCCTCTGTCGCGAAGGACGTTTGATTTACAAGAACATGTGCGTCTCATTTCTTTCCCCACAGGGAAAGCTGTGTCTGCTCACTGTTTGTGTTTTTCGTAAATGTAGGTAAGTACCATCAGACTGAAATGTGCATGTAAGTAAGTGTTAACTTCAAGTGATTTTTTTTTTTTACCTATGACATGCTTTCTGATGTAGTGGGAGGCAGAAGTACTTAACAATTATCAACAAACTTTTATTTATTTCATTAAACTTTACCAGATAAATTGTTTGTCAACAAGTATTTTAGGGGAAAAGAAATGAAATACAATTTCTCCCTGTCGATGATGGAGAGGAAAACCTCATTAGCAGTAAACATGATTCATTGGTATATATTTGTCTGTATGTCTTCCTTTTTCCAACCATCGCTTGCTCTCAGAGTGTTTTATTCTTTACTTGTGAATTTTGCACATACAGTAAATGGAAACATAAACTCCCAAGTGGCACAACAGAAAAGCAGTCACCCTATCATTGAGAGATTGTGAGTTTGACTCCCAAAAATGCCACAAATGGCTGTAAGTCATCCTGGTATTCTCTCTTCCTTGTCAATCACAGAGATACTAGCCAATCATGGATGTCTGTGAGCTCATGTATAGTATGTGGAAGAGGCTGGATAGTGCTGCCCTCCAAATGTGTTAGGCTGCCCTCTGAAGCAGCAGTCTGATAAGATGTGGTTGTTTGGCTTTATGTGTCATGGAAGAAGCACATGTTAGCCTTCATCCTCCCTGGTTGGTAGCTGTAGTATGATAAGGGTTAGCTGGCTGGGGGGTGGGAACTAGCAGGTGACCAAAGTGGGGAGAAAAATGGAGGAAATCCAAAAAATAATGGAAACATGTTTGTTGTTTTTCAGTGTCAGTGCAGAGTGTCCATGTGGTCGATGCTATTCTAGGAGAAACCGTCATCTTACCATGTACAAACAATCAGTCCACGTGGACCGTGTATTGGCGATACAGTGACAGCACGACGGTGTTTGACATCATCAAAGGCGAAGTGAAGTTTGATGAGCAGGACCCAGTGTACAAGGGCAGAGTTGGATGTTTTCCATTAGAGTTTGCAAAAGGCAACTTCTCAATCAAACTGAGTAATGTGAAACAGTCCTATCAAGGAGTTTACACCTGCAACTTCCCTAGCACCCTTACTCCACACACTATACAACTGAACATTAAAGGTATGTATGGATATTGATATTTATACTATATATAGTGAGTTTATATATATATATATATATATATATATACACACACACACACACACACACGCACACTAATTAGCTACGGTAACTGATTCATATGTCTGTGCATTGTATGAGTAAGTGCACCAGCTGCATTACATGTAAATGAAACACTTTCTCTCCACAGAGAGCCAACCAAGAAAGCATGAAATAACTGTCGAAAATGGAGACACTAGGGGACATCCCCACATTTTTTTGCTTTTCTCTGCAGCTCTGTTAGGACTTTACGCTTCATGTGGCCATTTTTCACTGCTCTCCAGCCTGCACTTAATACTGGACAAATAATTTACAAACTAAATATTCATTTGGACAGCTTGAAGAAGCACTGTAGATCATTCCACACAAGATTCCTAGCTCAGGCTTGAACCAAAGACTCTGGGGTTATGAGGAGACAACACAACACACTGTAATATAATGCTGTATATAATTTTTTATTTATTATTATTTTTTTAATAAATAAATATACATTACAAAAAATTCTGATGTTCATCTGTAGTGCCATAAATATATTAAATGAAATAACACTACATGATCTATACATATGTACAGTGGATATAAAAAGTCTACACACCCCTGTTAAAATGGCAGGTTTTTTGAGATGGAAAAAAAAGATAAGTCATGTCAGATCTGCTTCAACCTATAATGTGATATAGCAACAAACATAATTTAAGTGAAAAACAAATATAAATTTGAAATATGGAAATATAATTCATAATAGTTCAAAATTTCTATAATAATTATATAATTCAGTTTTTACAATAACTACAGTAACAGGTTTTAGAAAATATTTAATAATTTACAAATTCATAACCGATCTTTACTAAAACTTCGGTATGAACAGATTCAGTAAATAATACCACTATATATCTTTGTTATTTCTTGCAGTAGCAGCAGAACATGATTTTTTTTTTTTTTTTTGTCCCCTTGTCCATCAGTGGAAACCTCCATAGGAACACCACTGAGCAGCAGGGACACTAAAATGGTTATATACTGTCCCCTCCAAAAGTATTGGAACAGCAAGTGGTTTTAGTTTTAGTTTTTTCAGGACATTCCAAATTGTTGTACTGGCTATGCTTGGGCAATGACACTGATAGATTTTCCTCTCTTCTCTGCTTCAAAATGGCTTGCTCTTCTCCCATAGACTCTGTTTTTTTTTTTTTTTTTAATTTATTTATTTTTTTGACATGTAGCCAAGTATGATGACCCATACTTGGAATTTGTGCTCTGCATTTAACCCATCCAAGTGCGCGCGCGCGCGCGCACACACACACACACACACACACACACACA
>CM075027.1:16581304-16595444 GCA_037576675.1 Pangasius sanitwongsei
CTGAGGAAAGCACATCTCCCACCCCCCATCCTCACCATGTTCTACAGAGGGACTATCGAGAGCATCCTGTGCAGCTGAATCACTGCCTGGTTTGGGAATTGCACCGTCTAGGATTGCAAGACCCTTCAGTGGATAGTGAGGACAGCTGAGAAGATCATCAGGGTCTCTCTTCCCTCCATCGCAGACACTTACACCTCACGCTGCATCCGCAAAGCCACCAGCATTGTGAATGACCCCACACACCCCTCTCACACACTCTTCACCCTCCTGCCTTTCTGGCAAACGGTACCGAAGCATTCGGGCCTCACGACCAGACTGTGCAACAGTTTCTTCCCCCATGCCATCAGACTCCTCAATACTCAGAAACTGGACTGAAAGGTTCACACACCCACACACAACTGTGCATAATTACATTATGCTGCTACAATATTTATTATACTGTACATAGGCTGCTACTTCTTATGTTTACATTATTTTTCAGCAACTTATATTGTACTCTTTGCACTATTGTCACTGGATTCACTTTCCAATAGAACTGTGTACTGCACTGGGACTTACTGTGCCCATTGTCTGTCCCAGTAGTCATTGTACTGTCTTGTGCTGTCTGCACATGTTTGCACTTGTGCACTTTATGTATAAATTTATGTAGTGCCTTGTAGTTCTGTGTTGTTCTGTGTTTGTTATGTAGCACCTTGGTCCTGGATAAACGTTGTTTCGTTTCACTATGTACTAACTGGCTGTATATGGTTGAAATGATAATAAACTCCACTTGACTTGACTTGACTTGACTTGAATGGGTGAAAACCACTTCCAAACAGTGTGCAAAGCTGGTATGAGATAATAAGTGGGGTCAGAAAGGTAAATATAAAGAAACCTTTTCACAGATGTGAGCATGTGAATCTGAAAGCACTTTCACACCTGTTAGTCAGAATCATAATGAAATTGACACTTTTGGTTTGTCTGCTATTTGGTTTGGTTTCACACTACACATAATTAAACAAACCAAAATTGTTTGAGGGACCTGTAGATCTGAAAATGGCCTCATACACATTGTGTCACACATTAGCTAATGTGTTTAAATGGAACCCTGATGTGTTCTCCCCCTAAATGTGGTTCTTTAGGCAGGTGAGGACACAGCAAAACAAATAGCCTGAGAGCATCAGAGTGAGGTGATTCTGGTCTGCTTCAGTGTGAACATTGCAGTGATTTGACTCTGAATTGACTCCTCCTGTCCTCACCCACTTATACACTCTTCTTCTAGTTTAGGAATATGAGCACTAATGTGTAAATACAGCAGTGACTTCACCTATTCAGTTCTCTCATTTATAATGTTATATACTGTTATATACTGTTATTTATATATATATATATACATTCATAAATGGTTAAAATGGTATAAATTGTAAAAAATGCTGCAGTCTTCCAGTCAAAAAGAGGACTTAAAGAGAAGGGAAAAAAAGAAAGTTGAATTTTCAACTTTAAGGGCCAGTTAGCTTCATGATCAAGCATCAGGCTTCAAATGAAATCGGTATAACTGCTAATTGCATTTTGGAGTGTGCAAAAAAAAAAAAAAATTTGCATGTACATTACCTTTTAAGGGTAGTGCTGGTTCAGGCTTTGGGTTACTTATCAGAAGGTCAGGGAATCAATCCCTATGGCACCAACAGGCTTGACTGTTGGGCTCTTGAGCAAGGCCCTGAACCATATCTGCTGCAGGGGTGCTGTAACATGGCTGACCCTGTGCTCCGACCCCAGCTGCCTGACAAGCTTGGATATGCAAAGAAAAGAATTTCACTGTAATGTAATGTATATTTGACAAATAAAGGTTTTCTGTAATTAAATCTATACAAGGACCAAAAAAATAAAATAAATTAACAAGCAAACAAACACAAATGCCAGTCAGTCACGTTGAAATACGTGTCACCTGCCATTAAGCGTCTTTCCTCAGGACCGTGTGTAAATGTGTAATAGAAGAATTTTAGAAATTAATTTTTAATGTTTTGGATGAAACGTTAACTACCTCCATTTTGAACTCTGGTCTCTGTTATGTGTTTCTTTCAAAGACTTTATGGGTGGAAGTCATAACAGGGGATGTTCTATCTTGAATTTATTCTCTACTGGTAAGGTAGGATTCTGACTTCTGTGTACTATCTACTTGACTCAGTTGGACCTAGATTCTTGCCACTAGAATTGTTATATTGTATATTATTGTTGATTCTGTAGTGTTGCTTGGAAGTGTCTGTTGGTCTATGCTAATTAGTTCTCTCAGGTGGCTAATCAAGAGTAGTTTCAGTCTCCCTTAAGGTATGAATTGTGGGCAGGGCTTACTAAGATATATTGAAGGTGTATCTAGCTCAATATTCAGTGTGCTTTAAGTTGTTCTATCTTCAATTTATTCTCTACTGGTAAGGTAGGATTCTGACTTCTGTGTCCTATCTACTTGACTCAGTTGGATCTGGATTCTGCGGCCAGCCACTAGAGGGCCACAGACACATTTTGGCTTCACTTTTGAATCCCTGCTATGATGTCAACTCACATATCACTGGTACAAGTCCTTAAAAACAGGGCTAAACTCTGGAAAGAGTGGTTATTTATCGGCTGTCTTGTGTTCTTGAAACAAGAGGTCTTATTTGCCCTCATCAGAGTGGTTTCAGAAAAGGTCGTAATTCAGTGGATGCGATAATCAGTCTAGAGTCTGACATAAAAAAAGAACAATTAATAAAGAATGCTGGATTGGACGTGTTCTAAGAGCAACCCATGCCCCATACCATGAAGAATGGCGTCGAGTAGAAGAAGAAGCAACTTTTATTTGTCACATATACATTACAGCACAGTGAAATTCTTTTCTTTGCATTTCCCAGCTTGTTAGGAAGCTGGGGTCAGAGCGAAGAGTCAGCTATGATACAGCACCCCTGGAGCAGAGAGGATTAAGGGCCTTGCTCAAGGGCCCAACAGTGGCAGCTTGGCAGTGCTGGGGCTTGAACCCCCAACCTTCTGATCAGCAACCCAAAGCCTTAACCACAAATAGTCCTCAGGTTTATGCTTTTACAAGAGTTTATAAGAGTTAGGATTGTGTATGCCGTGCGCATGTATGCCTAATGCCTAGACTTCATCTATGCTGACCAAAGGTATTAATGTGCTTTCACTTTATGTTTAACTTTAACCCAACCCTGTATAATGTGGAGTTTAGGGGGCACAAGTTATACATGGACCAAAATGAAAAATTGTTCATGTCTGGAGTGACTCATATGATTGCTGTAGATGGATACAGCAAGAAAACTGTTGCAAATGCAACTATGCCTGCAAAAAAACAACAACAATCTAACCATCTATGAAGAGGTGTACAGGTCAGTATTGTATGTTCTGTTTGAAAAAAATGTTTTAATTAATTGCCAGTAATTAAGCATGTCATTCTTGTTTATGTAGACCTGCAGTAACACATTATGGAATGTGGGATCAACTTCATGTGAATCATGCCAAGGAGTTTTACCTCTGCCTGTACATGCAAGAGAGGCTTCAGTTACAAATAACAGTTTCCTTTTTATGGGTACCGACTCATGTTGGTGTGGAGGGCAATGAGGAGGCAGACGGCATGGCTAAGCAGGCTCTGAGACCTTCAAGAGTAGAGGTTCATAAATAACTTTGGTAAACTTGAATCTGACTGCTGCAATAAACGTGGTCTACATGAAAGGGTCGAACATGTGCTGTTAAATTGTGTTGCATATAACAGAGAAAGATTTCAGTTAACAGAAGAATTAAAGTCAGTGGGTATTAAAAATGTGTCTATTCAAAATCTGCTAAATTATTTCTCAAGAGTGAACAAAGCTCTCTTAATTTATCTTAAGGGAACAAAGTTGTATAGTAGGATTTAGGGATTTAGGGATTAACGCCCTCCAACCACTCCAACCCAGTAGGTGGCAGAAACGCACCAAAAGCTGGTTTTCCCCCATTAAATTAGAAGAAGAAGAAGAAGAAGAATAAAACACCCCGAGCTACGCGCCTGGGGTTCTTTTTAAAAAACAGACACATGGCAGGATGGTGGTGAGCCCTACTTTTTAAAACGATAAAAAAAAAAAATGAGGGAGAGAGAAAGAGACACACACAGATACAGACACGTTGTTTGTCGGTTTGTGTGTTTTTGCAATTAGGCTAATGTTACATGTTACAGAGAGCGAATGCTTCAGTTTTGGCAGTTGTTAGACAACCCTGGACAACTAGCTTACTGCAGAACGCAAACTTTAAGACCAGTTGACGAACAATAAAACTTAAAATTCATTATACACCATAGTGATCCTGAGCAGGTGATCAGTTTCATTGCCAGCCACTTTTTCAGGTTCACACACGCAAGTGAACTGAGGCGATGGGCCGGATTTGACCCAGAAGCCTCGAGTCTGACGTGTTTTAATCAATGCCCATGTCCTTGATAATGGGGAAAAAGATCTTTGAAAAGTCTTGAGGCATTAGGGGGCATAGCCTAACCCAGCACCCCTAAATCTGTCCCTGAGCAGTGACCAGCATGAAAAGCATGCAACCATAGGAAATCAAATCTATATTATATAAATGTAATTATATATGGTAAACAGTTCTGTTTACTCACTGTAGTCTCGACATCATAGCTTTCTGATGATTGCACTGTTTTTTTTTTTTTTTATTCTACAAATGAGTCCAATCCAACGAACATGCAAAGAAGAGTAAAGATTACAACCAACAGATTTGTCGGCGTGTTACAATAAAGGCTCCAACTTGTAATTCTGCAGTGCACATGTGGTAAAGCCTGCATATTATTTTTATGTTCATCAATACATTTTACCTCTTTACTTATTGCAAAGGTACTTTGAACATTTGAGTAAAATAAATTTCAAATTGTCAATATTATACCTAATTATTTCATTTTTTGTTTTTTTTTTGTATATTTTTTTTTTTAGACCATGAATTAAATTCAAATTCTATTAATGCTATTTTACTTATTCACATGGTTTAATGCTAATCATGTCAGTATTTTATTTTTGACCAAATGCTCATACTGCTACACAGCAGAACATACATCTCATAAACAATCAACTTGAAATGATGTTTGGAGTTGTACATTAAACAGGCAAGTCTCTTGGTGGTGCCATTGTTGCAGAAATCCAGCTGTGGAGGATCATTAGTGTATTCACAAGTATTCACAAATTATTTATGACAATGTACTGTAACACTGGTGTAGAAATTTTACTGGGTTTGAGAATACTTCATAATGTTACTTACGGGTCACTGTGTTGCTGTTGAATCAGAACTGAAAACTTTCTGAAACTGAGTACTTATTCTGGACGGGGTGCCAACCCATCACAGGGCACAATCTCACACACACACCCCACGGACAATTTGGAAATGCCCATCAGCCAATAATGCAGGGGAGGAAACGCCCTAGGCACACAGAGAACATGCATGTCTGCACACACAGGTTGGCGATGGGAACCACTAAGCCACCATGCCCACAGGCAAAAGAGTAACTGCACCTTTTAAGATGGAACGCTAAGAAATTCAACTTCCATCCATTAATTTGTTATACATAGTAGTTTTGTGTTTAAAATTTTTTTTGAATAGTTTTTGTTACTTTGCCCCTTACAGTTAAGCCACCTCAGGTCACCCAAATGAATAACAAAATACATAAGTTTTGACTGTCCAGAGCCACCATATGGCGCTCTTCATCCACTTTTGTTTTTAAGAGAAAAAATGTATTCACTATTAATCTTTTTTATGCGTATATATATTTATTTATTTATCTTGTAGAGCTCTACAGAGTTCCCAACTCTGGTCCTGCAGTATCCCATGTTGTGCATTTTTGTGCTTTCCTTTTTAAATCAAACTTCACTGAAAATTTTCAAAATATATTACAATTGTCAGTAGTACATACAAGCATCAATACAAAAGTTCAGTAGTACATAACTTTACATGTCAGCAGAACAGTACAATTTAATTTAATCACATCTAATCATATGATAGAATTTCATAACTTGCCAAAGCTATTCTCAAGATATATAGTCAAAAGCTTTCTTTTGGTCTAATCCTATAATAAAGTAATCTTTTACTCCTTTATTAGTTATTAAATCCCTTAACATATTTAGATTATCGCACATAAATCTTCCTTTAATGGCACGTTTTTTCTTTTTCAATAGTTTCATTTAAATATCTGTTCATTCTGTTCATTATTATTTTAGCTAATAGTTTGTAATCTATATTCATTAAACTTATTTGTCTATAATTATCAAATTCAGATTGATCTCCTTTTTTTAAATTAAAGATATAACACTATGGTAAAATGAGTCATGCATACATTCTCCATTTAATCCTTCACTGTAAACTTTTTCTAGCATGTCTGAAATGTCCTCATTAAATGTTTGATAGAATTCAGTAGGAAGCCCATCTGGTCCCGGTGATTTCCCCTCATTAAGCTCTGCAGTAACCTTCTTTATTTCTATGTGTGTGATGGGTTCTGCTAAATATCGCATAATCTTCATGCTGGGTATTTAGTTCCTCTCCTAAAAAATTGTTTTAGTCTTGCTTCATCTATATCTATCTTTTGATCATTTTCACAAGAGTATCATATATAATCACGTTTGTCTTTTTCAGTTTCTATTATATTGCCTTTCATATTCCTGATGTTTTTAACGTATTTATTTTCCCTTCTTTTCTTTAAGGTCTTAATTGCATTTTGTATATTTATAGAATAATCAGTATCTATGCCGACTTGGACGTTAATGCTTAAAAAAGTTTCATCATTTAGCTGTATCAGTTCTTCTTTAATATCAGACAGTTTATTGTCATCATCTTCATTCCTGTTTGTTTTATTTTGTAGTACGATATATTTATTCATCAAAGTCTCATAATATTTATTTCTTTGTTCATTTACATTTTTTGCACTGCTGTTTAAATCATTTTTGTATTCGAGTCTTTAGGATGTTCCATAGGTCAATATGTGATTTTGTTCAAACTTGTAATTGCTTAATTCGTTCCGTTTCATTTTTTACATCTAAAATGACACGTTTGTTTTTAAGACATTGCGTATTTAATTTCCAAAATCCTCTTCTTTCATTTGTTCCCAAGTTTAGTTTAACACTTACTCCAAGGTGGTCTGAGTCAACTAAGAATTCAGTCTTATACACTATTGTTTTAAAACCTTTAGATAAGTATATTCTGTCAATTCTTGTTTTAACCATTTTATCCATTCTAGTGAAGTCACATTTATTAGGAAGCAGTTCTCTAAAAGTATCTTTCAGTTCACTCATTTCACATGTTCTTTTTAACAGTTTGCCTTGCTTGACGGAAAAAAATGACTAACATGATTACAGATAACAATGACAGAATTCCTTAGAAAGACATACCCATTACCAGAGATATGTCTTTATAAGGAATTCTGTCATTGTTATCTGTAATTGTGTCAGTCTTTTTTTTTTTTTTCACAATAAAATGGACACAACAACAAAAACTTTACAAAAACACGAGGACACTAAGACAAGAGCAGCAACACGACACAGAGACAGAGAGGACATCACTCCAAAGGACTTACCTAGCGATGCCAATACACCGACAATCACAGGGAAGAGACATTAAAGAACTACTCCACCTGCATTAAAACTGATACTACTCCAGAATAAAATGAGTCTCTCTTGGTTAAATGAGTATGTAGTTGAATTATGTCATCACGTCTTTTAAAAACTCACCTTAAATGAAGGGGCTTCTTGTGCTTGGCCAGGAGAACACAGAATGAAGCCTTGGTAGCAGCTTCAGCTCTCTTTGTGGGTTTTGTGAAAAGTGATTGCTGGGCTTTTAAAACCCATTTTACCTCTTGTCTGTAGTATTTCGCTCTTGGACTGGAATGAGTCCTTGAATTTCAGGTTGTAAGTGGTGTGATGGTGCTCCAAATTACCCCTTTTCAACAATGCAATTGACTGGTAGATTGCAGTTGACAGGTTGACCACTGCTCTAATTCATCTCTCCCGCCATCTCTCTGTTTTTCTCTGTCTTTCCCTTCATCTCTCTCTCTCTTACACCAAAAGACTTATTAAATTAAAAGCCAAACCTCACATCTTCAACACATAGTGACTTTAGCAGTACAAACATGTAGGTTTTTAGATGGTGAACATCTCAGAAAAGGTATGATCATTTTTTTTCCCTCACACCACTGTCAAATGTAGCATGATTTCTCTGTTTTTATTGTTGTTGTTTTTTAATGTACTTATATAGTAAGCTGTAGAGGAAATTAGACTACAGCTTAACATACATTTTATTAATGGTCCTCCACCTGTAAAACTGTTGGGCTTGGATTCAAATATTTGTTTAAATTATTTGCATTTACTGAAGTAGGCAAATGATACGGCTGTTTCTTTTCTGTTGGATTGTCATACTGTATATGACCAGGTCATAAAAAGGTTTTTTGTGTGTGTGTGTGTGTGTGTGTGTGTGTATAAATGTTCAACAACTCGAGATGCTTTCCATAAACAGCTGGTCTGTATTTTGCTCTTCTGAGCTGAAAGGTGGTGGGAAGAAACCACTACAGCCTTGTCTGTCTCCCTGTTGGCTACAGAATGAAAGTGAATTGACCCATTATATGAAGCTCTAGCTTAATTATTGATCAGAAAACTCAGACTCTACAAATTATATTTGTATATTCAACTTTAATTATTTGTCAAGTGCAGTTCAACAAGTTACTTCTGTATTTACAAAAGATTCACAAAAATTAAGGATATAAGAAATGGCAGCACAAATTTAAAACATTTCTTTAGTATAAATACTGAATGCAAGATAAACTGACTATGGAACATTATAAACTTTAGCATTTGTTTCTTTGTTTGAAAAACACTATTTCTTCTTCACTATAAGCCATAATTGAACACATTTTCAGGACTTGAATGACAAGGGCTTTTAAAGTACTCTGTGAATGCACACAACTGGAATGGATCCCAGGAAATATCTGATGAGCTGGAAAGACTTCCACAGTCATGGTCAAAAAAAGGCAGGAAAAACTGTCAGTAGATGTAGAGAGGAGAAGTGAAAGAAGCAACCCATTAGGGATAGACAGAAGTTCAGAATTAATTAATTACTGCCATAATGCCACTTTTTCATCTGTGTGCACCAGAGTTTACACAGTGTAACTATTTTGTATTTAGTTTGTATCGAATGTTTGCTAAAAATATTCAAATTTAATTTAAAAAAATAATAATTCATTGTAGAACACTCGTATAAAAACTATTTTTGATATCATTCTGAACATGCTGAACATTACTACACAGCAAACTTCGAAATCACAGTGTTTATTGCACTCAAACATTATAATCATACGAGCAAGAAATGACTTTTTCAGGCATACAAAAGGTAAATTTCAACTGAGTTGGATATGCACTTCCTGGGAAACAGCAATATAAATATTATAGCACCGCTATTTTGAGAAAACCAGGTCAAATCTGGTAGGCTGAAATGTGAAGCATATGCATATCAAATCTGGTGTCAGAAGCATTGCAGAGATCGGACCTCACTTGCTGTTTGGTGCCTTGATGTGCTATCACAGGAAAATAATCCACAACATGGTGTGATGAGTTACTACTAGTACCTCAAAGTTAATTATTTTTCAGGAAAAAGCATGTTCTGAAGTGTTTCATTCCACTTTATTCCACAACAATTTGAAAACAATAACAATTTTATATATTAAAGAATATGTCATACTTTTTAAATCTGTTTACAGTTATGTTTAATGTCTGTGAAACAAGTTAGTTTCTGTTCTTATGTTACAGCAGCTATAGACAGTCATTCTTTTAATAAGATTTTTTTTTTAAAAAAAAGAAAAAAAAAAAGCAGCTTGCCATGTCATCAAGAAACCACATATCATAAACTCCTCCTGAAGACCTTCCTCTCTAAAGTTACAGCTTTACCTCTGACTGTTACAAAGTGCTGACACCGGAGACTCCTTCCATACATGTTACTTAACTATCTCCTTACAAAATATTTCACCACATCAACAATCATGCATTTTTCTCTGTTAAATAACACTTTTTTAAAATCTGTTTATTAGTCTCAGATTATGTGCAAGTCCCTGTGTATGAGCTGTTACTATAGAAACGATAACGTATTAGAATAAGTGCATTAATATAAACCTGTTTATGTTACAGCCGGAACTACCTTACCGGGAAATAAGATCAGAATTATCGCGTCCCAAATCGTCGGATGTTGAAATGAGTACCCTAAAGGTTCCCGGATGCTCTACTATTTCCGGTAGATTTTCAAAGTGTGGCCACTTTTTCCAGCTAATATTACCCACAACACCTTGCGCGAAGGAGGAGGAGGAGTTTTGTGACGATTTGCTTGACCGAACCCACGGAAGTATTTTAGAGAGGTGTAAATGAAATATGGGAAAAAAATAAATGAAGTGAATGGTGAAGTCAATTCAATAGTATAAATTTATAAATTATTTAAAGAATAATGAATGAAGAAAAGGTGAAATGTAATGAGGAATTTGTTTACAGTGACAGTGTAGGCAACAACGTTCTCTTCCATCACATGACATGACGTGTTATTATGTCCCAGTACTTGCATACTGATCTTTTACTACCTACTCAAAAGTATTTATTTTTATTTCACAAAAAAAAGAGTACATACTTTTAGCGCATAGTATAGGCTAAAATAAGACTTATACGACTGTCGTTACCGGAGAATTAGAATTGGAGTCAATAATAACATGAGCGAAATTAGAGTACGCCATTACGAAAAGGAACGTAAAAACAAAACAAGTGCAACTTCTTCTTTCGCTTGTGTGTTATGCGCATGCGCACTCTTTGTCAGTATTCGAAAGTTTATAATCATTATATTCGATTAGTTGGTATTGTTCCTGTTTCATAAAGAGCTCCATTAATCATGTTCTACATCATGAGTCGAAGGTACGTACTGACTAAAAATGACCAATAATAATATTAAAAATGATTTAATTAACAACCTTAAGGCCTTGGTCCAAGCCGCAGTGTGTAAACAGCTAATAGCTAGCGCTTTCTAACGCTTTTTAGCTTGCTAGTTAAAAGAGTTCTCCTTTTACTGTAGAACTACCTTTTTAAATTGCCATTGCTGTCGGAAAATTAGTGTGTCCCTTGTCTTAATCATGTCTTGTTAGTTATATAAGAATTAAAGTAAATTACTCAAACAGCTTGCGATGAACTGGCGTTGTGTCCATGGTGTATTTCCGGTTGTGCTCAAATGTCCTGAAACGGAGTAAAGTGCCTACTGAAAAACAAATAAAGCGAGATTCTCTGATCATGTCTGCTTGGACATGTGTTAGAAATGTTGAAGTTTAGAATCCAGATTTCCCCACAAGATGAACTGCAAGTAAATATCTTTTTACAGGTAAAGTCGTGTAGGTAAACAATGGTAAAGTGGTACAGGTAAAGAATTGGAGTCTGGCGGTATTAACAGCAGGGTTAGTTGACCTCCGTGACCTTTCTGCAGGGTTTTAAGATGGGTGTATTGTACAACAGTTCAGGACTGGGCATGGCTGGTGATTAGACAGGTGTGAGTTACACGAGTTCAGGTTTATATTCAAGCAGTACCCTCCCACTTACTTTCTAAAACAAAGATCCTTATCTGCTGGTGCAGAACGTGCCCCAACAGGTCCTTTGAACCTTTTAGTCTCTGGAGTACGGCAAAGGCAGTACATTACCGAGGGCTTTACCTTTAGGGCGTTTCAAAGATCTCAGACTACAGTTAAGTTGACAGTAACTGAGTTACAGGTACTTAGGAGTGGTGCAGTATGCTATTGTGACAGCGTGTCATTTTAAAGGCAACTGAAATGTTTACATTTTTAACATCTTATAGTAGTACACATTGTGACAAAGCAAAAATGTTGCTATGAATTACACAAGGTTTAAAGTGCGCCTGAAATCAGTATTGGTGTTTTACAGCTTTTCGTGCATGACCCTTAGTGTTACGTAATGATATATCTAGAAAAAGTTTTGGAGTTTGTCACATCTGGGAAAACGAAAGTGTTGTCCTTTACTAGTTTTCTGTTCGTCCAATTAAAGTAGTAAAACTTTAACGTGTAAGTAATATCATTTAATCCAATTGCAAATGAATTACAATTAATTGTATTTAAATTTTTCACGTTTTAGTCATTAAGCAGAGATGACAGATGCTAATACAAACACCTGGAACACTGCTGGGTTACGGTTTGATCTAACGCTGTGTAACAACCTAAATAAAAGTTTAGACAAATATTTGTAATTTTTTAGCCATAAGCCTACCGCTCAGATGCGTCAGGTGTCTCCTGGTGACAACCGTATGGCTCTGTGTCACCATCAGCGCTTCTGAAGCTCAGCCTCGGCTCAAACGTGTACAGCATAACTCTGGAAAAACATGACATGTTGACATCCAGGATATCATCCTGGATAAAGTGGACAGGTGTGCGTGAAGGCAGTGGTGAGAAATCCTCCAGAGCTGAAAAAAAAACCAAAAACACTCTTGTTATAAACTCTTCACTTTTCTCTATATTTAGCTAGCTCACTAAGCTTCTATCAGGTTTGTTTAGATTGAGCAGGGGTGTGGCGTATCTCAAATGCTATTGGCTGTTGTGTAAACCAGTCAAGCACTTGAACACGCAATCACTGACTCCCTGTTTCAAAAGGAAATATGTCAAGATACGGAATCAAATCATGGCTCTCAAGGCATTTCATGGGGACTTTATTTGCATTGTTTGCGCTAAATTATCGAGGGTCGCCTAAACAGGCGATTTTTGTAGTGGTTTCCCAAATTGAATAATTTGAGCCAGTGGTTTTTGCAGTTTGATGTACTGAGAACTGTAACATTGGCTTGTACTGTTAACATATCATAAATTAATCCTGCAATTCCACTTTTTTTTTTTTTTTTTCTTCCACAGATGTTTCTTATTCTTCCTTGTCCAGCAGCTGATACACAATGGTGAGAGCTTTACACACCTCTGAAAACAAACAGTAGTGACTTCACTGATAATACACAAACTGATAATGCACAAACAACGAGGAAGGTTGTTAGAAGATTATGCCTACATTTTATTTCTTGTGTATGCACCTTGTTCTTTCAGTGTCGGCGCAGAGTGTAACATACGCACGTAAAACCGTCGTAGGCGGTAAAGTCATCTTACCCTGTTTCACCAAAAACACTGCACAGGATGTATTTTGGCGATATGAAGTAAAAAAAGAAAACAAAGTGGTGTTTGATATCATCAACGGTCAAGAAAATTTTCATGACCAGAATCGAGAATACAGAGGCAGAGTTAAAAGTTTTCCCACTGATTATGCAAAGGGAAGCTTCTCCATCCAGCTGAGTGATGTGAAGCTCTCTGACTCAGGAACTTACACCTGCGACATCTCTGGATCCCCTCTGAACGTACAACTGAGTGTTGAAGGTTTGTATGAGTCACCTTTTCAATAGCACACAGACAATCACAGTGTGTCGATTCTAAAAGGTAGTGGTGTTAATCTAAATAGACCTTTCAATATCGATTATTATGGAGAATTCTGTAAGTTTGGAACTGTGGCAAGTGCAAAAATGGTTTATGATGTGTGAATCAGTTCGATGGAAAGGAGGAGGCATTCATTCCATGTTTAGTAAACAGAAAATGTGCAAGTTTAGGTGGCTTTGTGCAAGATACCCAGATGAAGTCGAATTTTGTTTCTGTGACTTGCAGTACAGGACCTAAAAACACAAAACACAGATATGTGCCATGTCATACACTATAGTAGTGATGTGTGCAGAACAGTGTTTGTAATCCCATCTAAAATCAACCAATAGGAGGACGGCAAACGCATGAGACAGCTACAAATACGGTAGTGTCAAAATAGCCAGCGTACGTGTTTGAATCCTCATACAGTGAGTTGCAACCACCAGAAAAAAATTCCCGTGCTGAATATCACTGATTGGTCAAACACAAGCTTGACAAGTGACTAAACATTTTCTACAATTAAAAATTCTGATTTAGGTACTCAGCCAGAGTGCTGAATGAGAAATCTCACCAGATTCCACTTGCAGAAAGCGGAAGGAATAGCTCAAAGTGTACAACCCTGTATTTGGGTTATATACAGTCAGGTCCATAAATATTGGGACATCGACACAATTCTAACATTTTTGGCTCTATACACCACCACAA
>CM075027.1:16605287-16619110 GCA_037576675.1 Pangasius sanitwongsei
GGAAAAACCAAATCTCCAAACTGTGATGTGAAGCTTCAAGAAGTCAGTGGATCACAGGTACATTCACTGGATAGAAATACACACTTAACACTCTGTTAATACACAGCGTTAGTGTGTACAGTGTGTTATATGTGTTAGTGTGTACACTGTGTTATAAGCGTTAATGTGTACAGTGTGTTATATTTTTAAGTCAAAGCTACACTTTAAATGCATTTAACAGACAAATCTACACACAGTCCTCATGTCTTTTGTGCTCTTTTACAGAGTTGGTTGCCAAAAGCGCGTAATGAAAGCAGCTACACTGTGGTGGAGTTTATTCCGTTTCACCCTGTGATGTAGCACACACACAAACACACACACACACACACACAGGTCACTGTGTTTTTTTTTCTCCATGAGCTGTGCTACAAGATTGCAGTTGTAATCTGCACACTAACACGTCTCACACACGTCTAAGGTGTTCAGCTCCATCTTCTGCTTCTCATTCTCAGAGTGTGGCCTTCTGCAGTCAAATTCTCACACGAGTTTATAATCACAATCAGTGACCTGCAATTGATTATTTTCCTATAACAGCACATCCCCAAGTGTTTTATTCCTCTTATACCCCAGCAGTTTTTTCATATCTATCCCCATTACACACAGCCACAAACTTACATTTAAATACAGCAGTGTTATATCTCAAACCAAACCAACACAAATAAATGTAAATGCCTTTATTTAATGTTTGGTTTTTTTTGTATGGGGACCAAATTTACAGTGGCTCCCCTGGGTCTTGCAAAAAAAGTGTCCTATTTCTCATGATTTTTACTGCCCCCTGCTGGGCATCTGTGGTAGTTTGACCAAGAGTTAAATTTGTATTAAACATTCTTAATGCAGTCCTAGCATATCTTAAACATTTCATCGCACTTTCATGTAAAACTAAAATATTTCTAAACAGAAAAAAAAAAATAATTTTAGACTATTTAGGTTAGATTTAGATCTCTTTTCAAATTTTCATATAAATTTTACATTTGTTTAATAATCACCAATGTAATATCAAAGTTAATATAAAATTAGTATAAAAGTTTATTATTTTTTTTATTATTATTTAATTTTGTTATTTTTTATTAATTTATTTTTTTATTATTATTTTTTATTTTTTATTTTTGCTTCATGTCATAAAACCTAAAACCTGGCCACCACTAGGGGAGCTTCTCTTCCAACTCATTCTCTCTGGAAAGTTTCAGACCTTTACCTATGATTATGATTTTTTTTCCAAACTTCTGATGAAAAATAAATGCTATGGCTGTTGGCCTTCAAAATATCTGTAAATTGTAGTACATAACCAAGGCACCTGGAGCTATGAGGCTGTACTACATAACTATTATTAAAACTCCACGTTTGCTAGTTTCTACAGGGTTCATGTTTATTTGCGTTCCACCTCCTTACACTTTTTATCATTTTTCATTAAAAGCATTTCTTTTATAAAACAGTTTGGTTCTTCTGTTGTCTTTGGCTTGATTTTAGTATGAAGCTACAAATTTATTTCCTAAACTTAATGTTTTCTGTGACACTAGTAAATATTTGTAAATAAATTCAATTACAAGTGATTATCAATAATAAAGTCAGTAAAAGGTCAGTGCTAACTGTCTTGAATCTTTCCTGTGAAATCTCACTTTACTGGTGTCGGTGTGCTAGAAAACATATGAGGGGATGACGAGAAAAAACACACACACACACATTGTGGTCAGAGCAAGATTAACTCCCTCTTCCGTATACTCCAGCGTCTGAAGCTCAACTGAAGTGTTTCCTGACTGAGGCAGCTCAGCCTCAGAGTGTTTAGTGCTTGTGCGCGGCGTTCAGAATTCAGCATGAAGATAGTAAAACTTCACTTCTGTGAGTAACTTCATACGTTTCTGATTCAACATGTATTCTTTCCATACTTTGTACCTAAACGTTGTCTTTTGAGTTTTGTTTCTGCATGAATGACATGAAGGTTATTCTAAACCCTTGCTATGTATCTGTGTTGTTTGTTCTTGACTAGATCTACTTGTGTGCTGTGGAGCTGCAGAAGGTTTCACAGAGAAGTCGGTAGATTTGGGACAAAATGTGACTCTAAAGTGTGAGGTGTCTGTAAAAGATGTGCTCTGGTTCCTGATGAAGCCGTCAGAACCTCCACTGTATATATTACGCTCTTTCTCAAGCCAATCCACAAGGGCAGAATACAGTAACCCGACCTTCAGCAAGACTTTCTCACTGCAATATAACAGCAGTTTATTTATACACAACATCAGTACTAATGAATTAGGAGTGTATTATTGTATTCAAACTGGTTCACCTCCCGACATCAGCAGTGGAATCAGACTTTACATCCAGAATCACTCAGCTGGTGAGTTTACTGAGTGAAGATTTCTGTAAGAAATTTAATCCATTTAGATTTCAACCTAGATTCTGTGATTTAGAAAATTCTAAAATTGCATAATTTTTTTGTTGTTACTTATTTTGCCTTCACTTCTATGTCTGACATAACACATTGCAAAAAAAATCTATCTTTGTACATAAACCATACATTAAGTGCACCATGTCATTTCCAGAAAATCAGACATGTGAAGTTGAACAGCGTCCAAATCAGACAGCAGATAAATGTGAAGACGCTGGACTCTGGCAAAGTTTCTTCATCATACATGGAATAATAATCTGTCTTGTTGTTGTTGTCATAGGTGAGTGTAAATATACTCCAGAATATTCCTTATTAAGCAACTGAATATACAGTTAATAAGGTTTTTGTTGTTGTTGTTGTTGTTGTTGTCAGATAGATCTAAGCAAGTCAGCCAGTTTAAAGGGTTAACATACTGTATCTGACTATCACTAAGAGCTAACTATAAAATCTTACCATTTTTATATAATGTTGTTTACTCGTTCCTCCTTGTTCATTGAATCTAATACCATCACAAGTGGTGCCAACTTTGCTATCAACAAAATCCAAGCGCGCAGAGACAAAAACCCGAGCGTATGTCAGTGTGACACAGCCAATTTTTTCCAAATAAGAAAACAGTGAGGAAAAATCTGGCGTGATGCTGCTTAATAATTAGCAGTTCCACCATTTTGTTTTTAACCCGAAGTGTAGTTGTCAAGTTTTCACTTTTTGCCGTAGCAATGGGTCAAAATGGTATGTTGAACTTACAGGACTTTGCTATCAATTTACTACTCTTTTTTTTTTTTTTAAACTTATTACTGTGCTGAAAATCACAACCCACCCTTATCAAAGTCATATGTATTATGCTGTTTGACTTTGATCCAGACCTCAGTTGCTCAGATGCAAGTCGGCTTATAAATAATGTCAACTCATTTAGGACTATGACTTCAAAAAATAACCAAAATATTAAATGTTTAAACATTGAGCGTAATACATTTTCATAAGTGTCCTGAGGCAGTCCGTGAAATATATTTTACAGTAAAAGGGGTCCCTGAATGTAAAAAGTTTGAGGACCCGTGATTTAGGGTTATGTGTAAATGAGGACCATCTGAGACAGTGTATAATAAAGTCATGTAAATAAATTCATGATTGTTTTGGGTTCATTCTGAATGAATTGTGACATTTTAGGTTTTAGAGTTCATCACTGCAAAAGAACTACAAAAACTCAAGCACGACCTCCAGACCCTGGTTTGCAGCCACATCAGGACAACACCGGCCCTGTGGTAGGCTAACTAATTTTTTAAATGTTTTTTTTTTTTTTGTCCAAATGTGAATTAATATTTAAAATGTTTTTTACAACTTGATATTTTAATACATTTGGCTCTAAAAAAAAACACTTATTTGAACTGCTATTATGTTCAGTTCTTTTTGCAACTGTAATGTCGACAGTTTTGTTTATTCTAATCATTGCGATGAAGAGATAAATTTATCTAATTAATCTAGTAAATGTGTCAAAATCTAAGTTGTAGCAATGGCTGTTAAATGCCCCGATGCATTTGCACACAAAATGACGCACAAAGCAAATCCTCTTATCCTTACACATCTGTGTAAAATATTGTTGGTTATTTTTACAGTTTTGTGTCTATTCTTTAGAATATGTTGACAAAACTAAAAGTACACCAACTACAGTCTAGTTCATCACTGTAAAATCATTGGTTTAAACATGAAAAATAAATAAATAAATGAATGAATAAATAAATGTCTACCTAATTTTCCTACTATCACTGGATAATATACTCAATAACAATGGACTCTAAAAAATTGTTTACAGAATTAAAACTTGCTCGCATAAAAACCTAATAAATAGATTAACGTGAACTGAAAGTAAGGAGGCGTAAATAAATATTTGGTGTATTTGGAAATAATCCTGTTACTAGTACATCTAGAAGTACTTCCATTTAATCATTTGTACACATGCTACTCTATCAAAGTATGTAACTTAATGTACTTCTTTTCAGGTATATATTAGTATAAAAATACAAAGTAAAGCAGTTGTATGTACTGTGACCTTACTGAGGATAAACATATTATGGTTTAATATGTTAAAGTCACAGAATTGTCAGATAGAGCATTATAATTCCTGTGCTGTGGTGTTTATGCAGCACTGTGGTTATATGTACAATACAAACAGTGTACACACTCGGACAGCTCTGCTCTCACTTCAACAGTGCAGTGTGAAAAACGTGGTTTGTTGTAGACACGTCCATACGTGCGTTTGACATTTTCATATGAATCTTACATTTCTGTATCAAGAACTGTATCATACTTCACTTTCACACATTAATGCAATGCATTTAATTTTTTTTCACCACTGTGTTGCATCTTAAACAGATGAGTTAAAGAGTTAATGTGTTTATTAACCCAGTCACATAATGTTGTTCTTACAGTATGACGAGGTGCAGCACACCACGACGAACGGGTGCGTTCAAACGGATGTCATTCGGATGAGTAATCTCAACAGCACATACGCTCTTCTGCAGCTACCGAACCCGTGACCCGGAATGACCTCACACAGAAGAGTGACCTCCATAGCTGCAGGTTCAAACCATCACATGGACTTCATATTATGTTTCATCACATCCATAAAGAAGCCCCATTTCTTCAGCTACTGATTTGTGATGGATGATTCATTAGTGAAATAAGATGATTTGATTCATCTTGATTGCACGAACAAATCTTTTTTTTTTTTTAAAGCCCAATCTTTATAAGCTAATGTGCATTCCTAGATGCTGTTTAAGTTGTGAATCAAATTTCACATTGTAAGAGTCACTTCAAGACATGATGTGAAAGAATCAAATCACTGAAGTGAGTCACTGGACTGAAGTGAGTCATGTTTCAAATGCTGAAAAATGTCTAGTCAGTGTTCTTACTAGAACGTCAGCTATTTTAAGAAACATTTAAAAAGCAGAAGAAAAGCATACAATTTGTTCTACCAAGACATTCATTATATGTTGTCTCGCTGGCCGAGACATTCCCATAATGCACTGACAGTTTTTCATAATGCAGAAACAGTGTTTCAGTTTAAATACTAAGGTTAGTTTACATGTGTAACATTAAAATGACTATGCAATGAAATGAAGTGTAAAATGATCTGTTTTAATATAGCTTTATTAACAAGCTGAGTTTTGGCAAGCTGCTAATAATGTTTAAAGTTATCGCACTCACTTTTCATCACAAGCCACAGGATTATTTAAAATAACTCTATAAAAAAAATCTTATTTCCACTATTCCACTCTTACTCTAAAATCTTTGGTGTCTGATCTTTGCTTCTTTAGGAGCTACGAGTCAAATGTAGCTACATACAGATATTCAGTGGTGTGTTTCAGTTTCCTGTCATCAGTAAACATAAACAAAACTTCACCGTGCAGCTGAACACTGGAGTGTTATGTAAGCAGCCATTTTGGACAACTTGGAATGTAAATTTTTTTCACAGTTTGGGATCATTCCATGCACGAAAAGAGGTGGAATCAGTTTTTAAATGGTTACTTGATTACACAAGTGGCGGTTTAGGAAATGCTTCCCAGGCTCCGCCTCCCAAAGGCTGATTAAAGGCAGAATTGTAGCAGAAAACTGAGGTGAATGATAATATATTAGCATTCTGAATTAGCATTTTTGCACATTTTTATGCAGGATATTACTATTTTACAAGATCATCTGTTTAAAAGTGAGATTATGGAGCTTAATAATGTTATTTGAAGCAAGTGTAGTATATAAATTAAATATATTGTTGGCTTGTTAGCTACATTTAGCCACATAGTTTCTATGCAAAAAGAAGCATAAAGAAGCAGCTGATCAATTTATGATATTTTTACTGTTTTTTTTAATCAGCCCTGATGCCAAATGGTCCAACCAAAATCTGATTTTTTTTAATGGGAGAAAAATGTACATAAACACCACATACTATAACCTTTATAAATGGGAAACAATGACTTTTCTCTCAAACACCACAAGTCTGTGATAGGGGCGTTGTCACAGCTGCTAAGAAAAAGAAATCACACATTCAAGTTGTGCACCAGGCTCAACTTTGTTTCAGACAACTTTTTTTTCTTGTCTGTGGTTTTGCACCTCTAGCACTAGGTAAGATCATGACATGAATGCACGCTGCCCTTAGAGGAAGTGGCAGGACGTGCTTTGCTACGTGTGATTTGTGGCTAAAATGCACAAACAAAGGAGACTTCCTTTGTTTGCAAAAATTTGAATAATTTCCTACAATTTTTAGTTAATTTTATTAACATTTACTGAATTGATTTTTTTTTTAAGTTATCTTCTTCATTGTGAATACACTATGAACCAGAAAGCAGATGTTTGGACCCACAACTTCCTGATACTCATGAAAAACATCACAGTCATGTGATTCAACCACAAAGTGTCCAAAATGACAGTGTGTGTGTGTGTGTGTGTGTGTGTGTGTGTGTGTGTCTCAGCCATGGCACTCATTTGGTCCAGCTTTTAGTCAGTAAGAACACACTGCTCTGGACTCATTAGAATGATAACAGTTTCTGAGAATTCTCAATTTTTGCTAAAGGACAAAGGTCAAATCCTAAGAAGTGATGACTGGTTGGAAAGTTTTGCCATTTGTGTTTAATTTCAACAACAGCAGTGTGTGTGTGTAATATCATAATGTAGGTTTGGCGCTACAGTCACACTGTCTTCAAACATGCAAGTTCCTTTTTCACAATAAACAGCGCATGTAATAGGCTGTTAGCAATAGGTGAACTTTGCTCAGAGTCAGTCTTCACTTTCACATTTGTCGGTAAAACAGATTTATTTCGGCTAAAGTTAAACCATATTATCGATGGTGGAAAAGAAGTTTCAGGTGAACATACCAGGGGATGGAGAGTTGAGGTTAAACTATCGAGATCATTAAATTACATCACTACACATTTTTCATAAAATATCACTTCTATCATTTTGTCTTTCTATCTCCATGGCTCACTGCATGTCAGATAAAAAATTATATTTCTATCAATTTTTAACCAGTAATTTTTTACTTTTCTTTTTTACTGTATATTTTTTATATTTCCAAATAAAATCAAATCAATGATCTCATAGTTTTAACGTCGCACCTTGGCGAAGTTTCATGACATGCCATTTTTTTATATATTGCCCCACCCCTATACATCAGTATCTGATATTATGGTCCATTTTTAAAGAAAAAAAACAACAACTAAACAACAACAATAAGATGATTCAACATGTAGCTCGATCAGAAACATGACGGAATGCATGGTTAGTCCATGCGGCTCTTCTGATAGGTCATCCTGTAGATGATGCTGTCATAGCTTCGGTCCATGTTCCACAGGTTGTACAAGATGATGAATGATGCCACAGCACAATGTTGAACACTAACATGCATTTTTAAAACACAAAGAAGGTTCTCATGTTACTGCACTGGCCACGTGATCATGGCTTACACCTTGCAGTGAACATGTCTCTGAATGCATGCAAGCGTTAACATCTTAATATAAAACTGAAACGAGGTCACCTTTGGTGTGTGTTTTACACATTAACATTTATTGAAGTTGAAGAGAAAAGAAACATAGGTGCGCTTATTTGTGTGTGACGTGAACTGCTCACTGTGGGTTTAGCATGAGTGGGTTTGGCTCTGACTGTACATTCCTGTTCACATCTAACTAGCCACTTTCTATTTGTGTTACTGAGAGGTGTGAATGTTTATGAGCCCTGTGAAGCTGCCTGAACCTTCACCTGCTCAGCTCCACATACATGTAGGACTTTTCCACCAGATGGTGCAACTCCACTTGGCAAATTACCCACGATCCGGCACTGTCCGGCACTCCTACTAGAGATATGACAGGAAAGTGAGACGCACTCTGGCCGGGACTCAGGAAGTCCTAGGGTCAGGTTTGTCATTGAGCCACGCTGTTTGGTGTAGCAGTGGTAGAAGACAGCTTGGTGTAGGCATCCCACTATGATGAAACCACAAAAACACTTTGGTGAAAAACGGTTTCCAGAATGGTTACAAAAGCCCCCCATAGTGGTGAGCAGCGGTCTTATGATCTTTCAGACACACCAGAAAAGTCTTTTTTTTCACCGCTCATTTAAGGCCACACGAGCTAAGCGCCTAATTCCACTGGTTCCGTCTCAATGGACACACTTGCTAGTCAGTTTGTGTTGGTATTGTGTTGTTTCAGACTATGGCTTCACTGTAAAACTGAACAACCTCAACAGTTTTTGTATCTGCTGCATTAAACCACAAGCTCCCTGTTCATATTGGCAGAGATTAAAAGTCAGTATGACCAAGAAGCAAAGATTTATACATTCACGTACATTTGTGCATATAATAATAATCATATTTTCAATATTAAGCAAAATAACTTGATATTTTTACAATTATTTAAAACCAAGCGTGTTTTAAACCTATTTAAGATTCATTGGAACAAGACGTGTGTCTGTCTCTCTGGGTGCTTTTGGGAGGAATTTTGATAGTTTGATGATGAAAACAACAAATTTACAATTTAGATTATATCTATATATAAGCACTGGAAGCTGCATCACATGACCCAAGCACTACCTAGACAAGGCACTCCCTCAAAACTCAGAGAGGGAAACCACAGTGAGGCCAATAGTCAAGTTACAGAGTACAGTGGCTGAGAGTGGAGTGAACATGCACAAGACAACCGTTTCAAGAGCTCTGCATATTTGGGGGCTGTATGGGAGGGTGGCTAGAAAAAAAACATTGCTCAAGAAGACAGTGACCCATTGAAGATGTGTTTTTTGGTGTGAAGAGACCAAGAGCAAGATACTGTATTTGGGCACATGTCAAAGCGCTTTGTGTGGTGCAAACATAACACAGGCCATACCTCACTTAACACCATCCCTACAGTGAAATATGGTGGTCGCAGCATCACGCTCTAGAAACGCTTTTCATCCTCAGAACCTGGGGTTCTTGTCAAAAATGAAGGGAGAATAGATGGAGCTAAATACAGGGGGATATTACAGGAGAACCTGCTAAAAACAACTAAAAGCTTGGGAGAAACTTCACCTTTCAGCAGGACAATGATCCCAAATACAAGCCCAAAGCAATGAGGGAGTGGTTAAAAACAAAAAGGTGAATGTTCTACAGTGGACAAGTCAAAGTCCAGCTCTGAATTCCACAGAGAATCTGTGTGTAACACAGTGGTATCGGGCACAGAATAAGGATCCATATGCAAAGAGTTTATTAGTAGAGTAAAAAAAAACAGTCCAGGGTCATCAGCAAGAATATCACACAATAGAGAGCAAGCAAATCCAACAAACAAGATCCAAACAATGATCAGAATCATTGTTATCAGAGTTCAGAGTTCAATCAGAAATCAGAGTTCAAAAAAACCAAAGATCAGGAAGGTAATAAACCAGAGAGACTAGACAAAATGCAAAAATTGAGACAAGGCAAAAGGGGTCAAAAACAAATGAGCTGGCCAAGAAATCAGGGCTCAGAACTTACTAGGTTGCTTGCAAACTGTAAGGTTCCATCACTACTAAAAATTTGTTTGCATTACGTACTGGTTGAAGAAGAAATGAGAAGGGGTATGTCTGGGCTGGATATAACGGAATCACATTACCCCACTGCTTGGTGTCGAGAAGCGTCCTGACAGCATTTGCAGGTGTGCCCTCAATCTCCAAAGGAGGAGGTGATCTAGTTTCGGATACCTGGTAAGAGGAATATGGTTGAGCGAACCTCTGGTCTTTTACGATCTGCCATGCCTACTTCGATCATCCGGTGCAAGGTCTTTGTTGGTACCTCGAATAGTGAAGGCTACAGCAGGGGGCAGAGCTTTCTCTTACAAAGCCCCACAGTTATAGAAAAACCTAGGCTGAAAAAAATATCTGTTTAGTCAAGCCTTTTGTTAATAGTTTTTTTTTCTTAGATAAAGGAACAGATCTCGAGGGCTCATGGGCTCATGGGCTCATGAGTGTTTTGGCGAACTGGGATGTTTGGATCACTCAGGTTTGTTGACGGTGGAGTGGCTGGACGATCTATGCTGTCATAGTTAGTACCGCTGGAGTCCCTGCTTGCACTCTGCACACACTGTACATTGTGTATACATGACAATGAGCATACCTAATTATCTGTGTTTCTCTCTCTCTTTCTCTCTCTCTGTCGAGCTACACATACTACTCCTGAGATACCAGTGATCCTGACCCCTTTCACCTCTCCGGACCGGCCCGATCCATCCTGATGCTCTACTTTTGGTCGAATTAATTCGCTAATATCTTTGCAACGCTTTGAGGAATCAAAATTCTTTTGAAAACTTTTTGTCAAGAGGGTCTGTGGATCATGCCTGCCAAGTTTCATGTAAATCAGACAAACGACCTAGGAGGACTATGAAAAAGTAGATTTTTCAAATAATTCAAAATGCTGAAAAAACGTGCCTGAGTAGTGGGTGAGATTCCTGTCTGTCCCACCAAGTTTGGTGTCTCTACCACTTACAGTCTCTGACGCCTAGATACTTTTAGGGGAGAAAAAGAATAATAATAATAATTAAGGCTGCAAGCAGCATTTTCGGGGGCCAAGCACCCAGACTCGGTGAGCCACGCTTTCAGAGACACGCTATAATTTTTGCCTAAGCAGTCACAGGAAAGCAGAGCCATAACATAAGGCAAAAGGATTCAAGAGCGATTTGTAGTTTCATTCATGATGTTTATGTTTTGACCACAGACAGTTGTGGAATTCTCTGACTGTAGGAGGAAAGGTCTAGATGAACAAATGGGCAGCAGGGTGGCATTGTGTTTGTTTGTGTTTTCTTATTGAGAATTGCTCAATAAAAATGCTATTTGATATTAAACCCTGTCAGTCATGTGTTGTCTGTATAACAACACAATGAACAGCTAGAATGGCAGTAGGCAGTTTTTTTTGGACCAGTCACAAGATGATGTGAGCCAAATTTGGTGAAGCATGGACAAAATTTGGAGGAAGAGTAGCAAAAATGACAGTTAGATCTAAGTATTTTTAGCATATTATTGTAACTTTTGACCAGTAGGTGGCGCTGGCACGAAATATGTTGCATAGCCTCAGGTCATGGTCCTGAAGATGACTACCAAGTTTGAGCAAGCAAGAGGCGACAGTGGTGAGGAAAAGCTCCCTGAGATGATATGAGGAAGAAATTTTGAGGGGAACCAGACTCAGAAGGGAACCCATCCTCATCTGAGTGACACCGGATAGTGCGATTATAAATAAATCCCTTCTTTAACTGTGTACTACGTGGTCAAATAGTGCAATTGTGTAACCAGGAAATTCATTATAGTTTTTGCATGAAGTCTATTTTGTTGAAGTTATCAACTGTTCACTGATGGAGATGATATGTGTTGTATATATAATGGATATATGGATGAAGCAAGAGACAAATTGTTTTGTGGGGTTTTTTTTCATGCACGTCATTTTAAAACACAAAGGTGCTATGACACCACTGGGTCTGTGTTGGGATTTGGTGCCTTTGTGGTAAAATCCTTGCATGGGGGTTTGGCGCTTGCGAGTTCAAATCTAGCTTGTCCCTGTACTTGGTTGGTTGGGTAATGAAACATAGAAGGTGGAGTTACAATAGTATTTTTTTGTGCTGGCTGTGTAGTTTACTTAGCTATATGATGGTGACTTATATGAAGGTGAAAAGGTCTATAAACCAGGTTGTTTGTGTGAAGTCCTGTGGCTCATGTGGATGAGTGTTGCCTCTCAGTTGAGAGGTTGCTGGTTCAAACCCCAGCCGGGACTCCAGGATATGAACGTAGATGGTTCAGGAATTGATGGCAGTTGGTGTGATGGTGAAGGTGCGTGAGGGCGTGTACTCCTGGTGAAGGGGGGGGTAATATCCGGGCAGCTGCCCCCCCTGGGGTTGTGGCTTGAGAAGAATGGGGTTATGGTGCATGACAGGAGAGTGTCGACTTAGTTTTTACAGTGGTCCCTCTATTATGCAAAACTAAGTCGACACTCTCCTGTCAAGCACCATAACCCCATCCTTCTTCCCTGCCCAGATATTACCCCCACCACGAGTACACACCCTCACGCACCACCACTCCCGCTGCCATCAATTCCTGAACCAGCTGCCTCCACATCCTGACTGGGGTTTGAACCAGCAACCTCTCAACCAAGAGGCAACACTCATCCACATGAGCCACAGGATCTCATACAAACAGCCTGGTTTATAGACCTTTTCACCTTTATATAATTAAGTAAACTTATATAATTTGATCTCCACCTTCTACTCAAATACAGGCAGGTGTTGGATTCGAACCAGTCACTACAAAGTCCAGAGGCAAAGCTTTTACCACAAAGCTACCCAATCCCACTAAAAAAGCAGTGGTGTCATAGGGCCTTTGTGTTTTAAAATGGCATCTGCCAAAAAAAATATATATATATGTGTATGTATGTATGTGTTTGTGTGTGTGTGTATCTATATCTCTTGCTTTAATAACATCCTTAATTTTATTTATGTTCTCCTCAAGCCTCATGTACAGCAGGTCGGCAGCCAGAATGCCCCTTACCGCTGCGGGAACCGCCGCCGCTGCCACACACACAAATTTACAGGTGACGCTTGTTCACAAACTCACCGCCAGGTGGCGCAAAGGGATGCGCCGCTTATAAAGATTGAGCTTTTATTAAAGCACAGTTAGAGCTGTTCGTCAGTGGATGTGTATCAGCATTTGCTTGCATTGTTGTTCTGTGATTTCACCGGATCGGAGTGCGAGTGAGAAGCGCGAAATCGGTGACCCGGAGAAATCTGTGACTAGAGGTCGCTGTTCAGTAAATGTTCACGCGGGAACGCGCTGGCGGCGCGTGCACGTGATCGGGAGTGCGGAGAGAGTCTGTTCGAGTGCTTATGGACAAGCTGTCCGTGTGCAATTGTCTGATCTGTCATCAAGATTGCAGCTTCTATCTTTTCTGTTTGTGTTTTATGATGGTGATTGTTAATTAAACGATGTGTACAGCTCCAGTATTTCAGTATGTTCATTTACAAGTGCGTCAATTTTGAAGAGTGAAGAAAACAAACACTAATGATAGAGAATGGACTCTGACAGCTATAAAGAAACTGTCGACTTTATCTCCAAAAATGAGTATCCTCAATTTGCAACAAAGTCACAAAGGTTTTTAATTTGAAGAAGAGCCTCCAGTTATGTCCTTCAAGGTGAGATGCTGATAGTGCATACATGTTTAAAAGAACACAGATATTGTACAAGAGGTACTTCTGTGTCAAAATGTTACTCCATTAAAGTCAAAATACCTTAAACATATCTGAGTATTCTTCTTCTTCTTTCGGCTTTTCCCTTCAGGGGTCGCCAAAGCGAATCATCACTCTCCATATCCCTATCCCTATCTTCTGCATCCTCAACACTTGCACCCACTAGCTTCATATCCTCATTTATTACCTCCATATAC
>CM075027.1:16619210-16631550 GCA_037576675.1 Pangasius sanitwongsei
AGAGCCAGAAGCTAACACAGACATGAGGGCACCCTGGGACATAAGGCAGCCAGCCACTCCACCGTTGACAAACCTGAGAGAACGTGTGAGAGTGGGAGGGCGATAGCATCCAAATATCCCAGTTCACTACAACACTCTATGCCTGTGAACCCTCCAGACCTGCTCCTTTACCCAAGAAAAAACTATTCACAAAAGGCTTGACTAAACAAATTTGTTTTCAGCCTAGACTTAAACACAGAGACTGTGCCTGAGCCCCAAACACTAATTGCAAGGCTGTTCCATAACTGTGGGGCTTTGCAAGAGAAAGCTCTACCCCCTGCTGTAGCCTTCACTATTCGAGGTACCAACAAATAGCCTGCACCTTTCAAAGTAGGTGTCGCGGATCATAAAAGACCAAAAGTTCGCTTAGGTGTCAAGTCGTTTATAGGTCAATGGTATTTTATGATCAATGCAAAATTTGCTTGGGAGCCAATGTAGTTTGGATAAGATAGGAGTGATGTGGTCATATCAGTTTTAGGGCAGAATAACAACAATAATAATAATAATAATAATAATAATAATAATAATAATAATAGTAACTAGACCAAGAGGTGAGTGTGATTATTTTTGGAGTCCTTGATGAACAGGGTAATTGATGGCAGGTGTGTATGGTTAGTAGTCCAGAGAGACTGAGCAGAAAGTGGGAGGATGCTGAAAGTCTGGTGGAGGCCTGACAAGAATTACATGGGTTATATGAAAATAGTATCTCTGTATGAACACTTTTATGCTTGTACCTCAGCAAATAAGTGTTCATTTTATTATTGCTACTGACACAATAAATAAATGTGTCTACACAAATATTAATCTATATATTATATTAAAGAGACAATAATATTATCTTGTCAATATTGTCTTGATGCCTACTTTTATTTAATCATGTCTGCCAACTTGACAGATGTGTTAGGACATATAAAAATTAAGATAACATTTATTCATCGTTGAGCATTTCACACATTTGTTTGCAAACTAATTTTATAAAACTCAGGATACATTTTATACATAAAAATAAAAATGAGATACCTATTTTGTGCAAGGATTCATAGGAAGCAAGAATTATATGCTAGCATGCACAGATTATTAGCAAAAATGCAAATTTGCTAATTATAGCGCCACCTTGCGGCCGATATCAAGTTTTTTTTAAGTTTGGACATTGCGTTCAGCAGATATAGATCAATTTGTAAAAATGGGCATCACCTGAGCAATTAAGTAACTTATCTTTGCAACACTATGACGAATCAAAATTCTTTTGATAATTTTTTTTGTCCTGAGGGCCTGGGGATCATGTATGCCAAGTTTAGTTCCTAGGATAAGTTCGAAGAAGTATTTTTTTTTTAATATTAGAATGGCAAATAAACTTTATAGATCAACATACAAATGAGATTTTAATTTGTTAGGGCTTAAAGCAAGGATTCAGAAGAAACAAGAATTTTTAATTCTATCGCACACAGTTGCGGAGTTATTAGCTAAAACAAAGTTGCTTATTATTGCGCCAACTTGTGGCCGATTTTCACAAAATTTGGTACAAATATTTGTTTTCATATATTGCACAAAGATATCTATTTTCATACCGGTAGGCCATTCAGATTTGACCTTATTAGCTGCTGAAATTTGATTGACTGCTGGTGGCCTTTTTTTTTAATGTATCTGAGTCATATTAGAGGATATGTTAGGAAGTCCACCAAAGAAGATGCCTACCAATTTTCAACTTCATTGATCATATGGTTGCGGAGTTACATTTTGATTTTTCCGTTGTAGCACCCCCTATGACTGGAATTTGATGAAACTTGGTGTGGTTTCTCAGAATTTGCTGTTGACTATGTCAATCAAGCTTAGTTAAGTTTGGACACTGCGTTCGGCAGATATAGGTCAATTCATAAAAATGGGAGTTGCCTGACCAATTAGTTCTCTTTATAGCTCCACCTAGTGTCCGACAGATGTGTCAACGCGCCTGAGTAGTCAGTGCAATTTCTGACCATCATACCAAGTTTGGTGTCTCAACAACTTATGGTCTCTGACAGCCAGACACTTTTAGATGAGAAAAATAATAATAATAATAATAATAATAATAATAATAATAATAATATTTAAAGTTGCAAGCAGCATTTTCTGGGGCCAAGCACCCAGACTCTGTGATCCATACATTCATAGACATGCTACAATTGTTGCCTACGCAATCACAGGAAAGCAGAGCCATAAATTTAGGCAAAAAGATTCCAGAGTGATTTGTAGTTTCACTCATGATGTTTATGTTTTGACCACAGACAGTGGTGGAATTCTCTAACTGTAGAAGGAAAGGTTGAGATGAACAAATGGGCAGCAGGGTGGCATTGCTGCAGCATTGTTTAGACAGGTGTCAAGATGATGTGAGCCAAATGTGGTGAAGCTTGGACAGAATTTGGAGGAGGAGTAGCAGAAATGGCAGTTAGATGTAAGCATTTTTTAACGTTATTGTTACTTTTGACCAGTAGGTGGCACTGGCACGAAATTTGTTGTATAGCCTCAGGTCATGGTCCTGAAGATGTCTACCATGTTTTATGCCAATGTGCAAAGTCTTTGCTGAGATACAGCCTCAAATCCTATTTGGCAGCTTCGCCATCAGATTCTTTGGCCCATTATGGACAAACTGTTTGGAATATTCAAAACTCTTTTGATAAGTTTTTTGAGGCTACGTCTGAAGATGAAGTGTGTCAAATTTGGTGATGATTGGAGAAAATTTGTAGGAGGAGTAGCGAAATAACAGTTTTTTAACAAAATCCAAGATGGTCAACAGGAAGTACACTTCAATTTCAGATGTTGGTGTGCATTCACTTCTGTATACTCCAGGGAAGTATAGGAAAAATGAACTGTGAATTTATCGCAAACTCTTCAAATGATATAAGGAAAAAAAATGAAAGTTGTTACAGTTCTTGACGACAAGGCGCTGCAGTCACAAAACTTCTTGGGTACATTCAAGGCATGGTCCTGAAGATACTTATCAAGTTTCGTGATGACACGTCAATGCACTGCTGAGATACACCCTCACATCCTGTTTTCTGCATTTGCCAGCACATTACAGAGAACAGGTTTGAATATCAAAATTCCTTTGACAAATTTTGTACAGAAAAGTCTCAAGATGATGTGAGCCAAATTTGGTGAAGATTGGACAAAATTTGGAGGAGGAGTAGCAAAAATGGCAGTTAGATGTAGGCATTTTTGGCATGTTATTGTAACTTTTGACCAATAGGTGGCTATCACGAACTTTGTTGTATACCCTCAGGTCATGGTCCTGAAGATGTCTACCAAGTTTTGTGTCAGTGTACAAAGTCGTTGCTAAGACACAGCTTCACTTCCTGTTTGGTGGATTCGCCATCACATTCATTGGCCCATTACAGGCAAACCCTTTGGACTTAAAAAAATTCTTTTGGTACCTTTTGTGAGGCTTATCTGAAGATGATGTGTGCCAAATGTGGTGATGATTGGAGAAAGTTTTTAGGAGGAATAGCGAAAAAATCTGTTTTTGACAAAATCCAAGATGGTGGAAAATCTAACAGATGGAAATTGACATCCTAGGGTGCACTGAACTCGGCTCGACCCAGGATGACCCAAGGATGCCTGGCTTTTAAATTGTGGACACATGGTTCAAAAGTTATGACCACAAATGTACTTCCAAATTAGGCCCTAATTTGACCATTGGCAGCACTTGGCCCAAATTTGATCAGAATGTTCCTTAGACCCTCCCCAATCAGTGTGCCAAATTTCACGGCTTTTTACTGGACAGTTCTATGGGCTGCCATAGACACCCTAGCCAGAAAAAGAAGAAAGATAATAATAATAAAAACATAGAAAAACAATAGGGTGCCCATGCACCTTTGGCTCTTGGCCCCCTAATTAACAAGCAAACAAATACAAATGTCAGTAAGCCATGTTGAAATATGTGTCACCTGCCATTAAGCGTCTTTCCTCAGAACGATGTGTAAATGTGGAATAGAAGAATTTTAGAAATAAAGTTTTAATGTTTTGGACGAAACAACTTACTCCTATTTTGAACCTTGACCCGTGACCTCTGTTATGTGTTTCTTTCAAAGACTTTGTGGGTGGAGGTCATAACAGGGGTTTAAAGTGAAACCAAAATGTCTCTGAGGCCCTCTAGTGGCTGGCTGCTGTACAAATTTTAACCCCCTGAATGGAAAACAAACCAAATTTCCATTTTAAGTTACATTTCCACAAATTATTTTCAGGAAGTGTTCTGATTAGTGTTCTGTACGTATTTTCCGAGACACACATGAAACTCTTGTTGCATGTTGACACACATGAAACTCTTGATTACAGGTTTTTTTTTTCATATATGTTGCTCATTGTGATTTCTATTCTTCTGGCTTATTCTTTAACTGAATGCAAAACTATTTACTCTGTGTTTTGCTTTTGAACCTTAAAATAAACATTTAATTGGTTATTCAGTTGGTCATACGGTGCAACCTACAAATACAAATAATAAAGATACATCAAGAAACCTTCATTTGAGGGAAGAAAAATAAAAAGAAAGAAAGAAGCAAGAAAGACATCAGTAGGGGGTGCAAATGCATCAAATGTTTAGGAGAAAAAAAAAGAAAAAAAATCAAATGTTTAGGAGGAGGTGTGTCACAGAGAGAAACTTTGACCACTCCCACCTCAAAAAATCTGACGAAGTGAATGTGATGCTCTGTCAGCACAGGACATTTCCTGACTGAGGTGTAATACAGAGCAGGTGATCTAGACACCATGTTCATACTCTGTCATTTTTGAGGAGAGAATTCTGTTTGAACAAGAAATAGTTGTTGTTGTTTTTTTTACACTAGTTAGTGTATTTAGTTTCGTTTACTGAAGTGAGAAAAGCAGAACTTACATGAAGATGGGAAGATCATGCATTCAGCTCTAAATAAAAGAGGGAAAAAATTCATTCAGCTGGTCATTTAAGGTAAGAGAGTGAATTTTCTTTTTGAAGGTGAACATTGAAAATGGAGTTGGATTCCAGCATATGTATGTGTATACATATACATATACACACATTTGAGTATTTCAGAAACTGCTGATCTCTCGGGATTTCCTTGTTGATGAGAGAGATCCGGGGAGAACGGTCAGACTGGTTTGAGCTGTCAGGAAGGCTAATAATCAACAAGTCACAATCAAAGTGTTGCAACCTGAAATAAAATAAACTAAAAGCAATATTGTCAAGGTTTAAGATGCATGAGATGGTGAATCAGCAAGTGTCTATTTACTGGAAATTACTGCTGCACATAAACATAAATGGTACATGATGTGGGAAGATCAGGGATCGATGGTTATAAATAGTGGAAGCACAGATGTCTGATATGGACCTGTATATACTGAAGTAACTAAAGAAACTGTCCTCTTGTATAATTTTAAGTCTCTCCTCATAAGTATGAGCATTAAAAGAGTATTCTAAAATCAGGTCAACATGAGTAGTTTCTGTTATCTTGAACCAAAACATAGCTGATCTGCTAGCCGAAGAAGGAAGTGACAGCTAGCTAGCTGAACACATTTCAGAAATGAATGCAAATAATCAAAGAGAACATTATGCTTACAGGTTATTTACAATATTTACAAATTACACCACTACTGCAGGCTCCAAGCGATTCTGACTGGCGCTGTATGTATTAAGTTTGAGATATCCATTCCTGTTTCAGTGATCAGAATCACCTTTATTGCCAAGTACCATGGGTTTACATGTACAAGGAATTTATCTTGGGACTGATGCTTAGTAATAACAGTAAAATACAAGAAATAAAAAATAATACTAATAAGGTAAACATTGTAAGGTAAGATAAAAAAAGTAAACGAGAGAAGAGAAAGTTATGAAATGAAAAGCATAAATATAAAGAAACTATAACGTCCGGGTGCTTTGCGTGGGTTATGCCTCTTGAAGACTCTGTTAATGTCTCTCTCCATGATGGAGAAAGTCGTTCTTGTGGTGGATTTGTTGTATTTGGCAGTTGGTTACAAGGTTCCGCCCCTTTGAGAGTTCCACTAATCATTTGATTCGCTAAAATATTGAATTATACCAAAACTGGTGTTTAGACAGTTTGGTAAAGATTTCAGTGCTGCATTTGAGTGAAATTTTAGGGGCTTCCTGTGTAGTCTTAAAGCAATCACATGTAGTAACAAACTATACATATGACTACAGTCAAAACCCAAAATAGTTCCAGAGTTATTAAGAGAAAATTCAGTAGTGGATATTCTGGGCTAGCACTGGATAATATTCCACAGCAGGTGTCAAAAAGAACTTCCACTGGTAGGTACCGCATCATGTCTCGTTTGCATGAAATCAAACTCCACTTTTCTTTTGCGTCACGAGTGAGCGCTTACTGAAAGCTCTAACTGGAAATGGTTGATCTGGAAGTGAAACTTCCACAGCATGTGATCCCTACCACAAGTTGACCACACCAAACAGGAAAAAAAACTTGACTTACCATGTTTCATGTTGCATTCGGAAGTTGATGTTCACAAGAGCAAAGTTAGGGTTTTATGTTATGAGAGATAGTGAACCTGTATCAGAGTGTGTCAGAGGCCTGAGAGTGACCTCAGGGACATGGGACCATCCTGTGACTGGATTTTGTTGGCTTTGAATTGAGATCACAATTCAGTTTTGTTAGGAACAATATATTAAATTCTAACATTATTCTAACATTACATTACAGATGTTTATGAATGACTTCTTGGCTGCATTTTGAATGACTGAGTAACTTCACTTTTGTACTATAAATCCTGAGCAACACTAATTGCTGTTTAGTATAAAATTTTACCATGTTAGAATTTAATCACATGAGTGCGTCCCAATGTTAAAAGAAAATCAGTATTATTAATGGCTGCTTAAATAATTTGTCATTGTTTCTGTTTTTGTCGAGAACGACTCATCACCTCATGTGAGTAAAAAATGTGTCTTGATAAACACAATTATGGTTCACACACACCATTCATTCTTTTCACACCTATAGTCACTGTTTGTTTAATAATAGGGAATTTAATATTCGGAATTAATTAATGTTAAATACATGATTAGAACACATTTGTTGTTTCTCACAAGTGGACATTTGGGTCAGTTTTAAAGTTTTCTTCTGTAGTCTTACCAAGATTCAGGTGTGTGTGTTGGGGGGGGGGGGGGGTGTTACATCTATGGTCATGCTCATGGGTCAAAGCAAATACAGAGGAATGGTGGCGCTCAGCTGTCGAAGTTCACATGCTGCAGAATTGATCACTTTTTAATCGCATTGCTTTGCGAAACAAACCGGGACCATACTTTTAATATGCTTGTTTTTTAATATAGCATGATATGCATGTATACACATTATTGTAGTAATGAGTTTCATCAGGCATAAATTTTCTGTCATTAACATGATAATTCGACAGAAAACTCAGCAGAATTCATTTTGTACCCTGATTCTATTATCTTCAGTAAACCATCAATGCAAAGTAATACTGATTTAGTAAACTTCAAAAAAAGGCAGTGAAAGAAATGATTTTGCGTGACTTAATGAGAATTTACGTTACATTCACCAGGACAATTTGCTCTGTCAAGGCAACATAAATACAGTAATGTTCTGAGTAAACTAAAGTGCCTCTAAAGCTGTAGCACACAAAACACAGTGACCTTATGCACTTTGCACAGCTAATGAAGGACTCTTGTCTGAGACATACTGCTTTTTTGGAAACAAAAATAAACACATTACCAACCTAACAGAAACCTGTAAAAGAAATTCCTGTAATGCCTGTATGTGAAGCTAATGCACATACTGAGCTTGGGGGTTTTCTTCAGAAGGCTAAACAGTGGAGCAGAGCACATCCCAACAGGAAAGTTAACAGACCGTCCGCTCGTCTTATTGATTCACCATTTGGTGGGGCAGTACTCGTTGGTGTGATGGGTTTGTCTTCTTTCTCTGTGGCACACAAACACAAGTCATTAACTTAGCACAGTGTATGTGTAGAAAGATCATTCTCATTAGAATTACCTTTTAAATCATTTTCTCTAAAAATATATCATGACAAATTAATCATACTTGAAAAAAGCTATTTCTTATCCATTACCATGTGGACAAAACAAAGACCTTTTAACACAAAAAAGAAAAATCATAAAAATACTTAAGCAGTTAAAATATCATTAAACACAATTAGAGCCATAACAGAAATGTTCATGTACGAAAACTTGCCAGGGATTTGACCCATGAGGGCATGAGTGAAGAGGATGGTGGAGGGGAAAAAGAATCTCAAACTGCAGCACCTGAACTTCCCCAAGCGGCATTACAACTACTACTGGCATCATGTGTTTAGGTCAGAAGAAAACCGAAATCAAGCCTTTTGATTTTGCACTGAATTGCCTCTGCCAGGAGGTTCAGACTTTGCCATAAAGTTTTCAACGAGATGATGAAACAAACCTACCTCCCAATGAAGAAAGAAACAGAAAATTAATGCTTTGTGGTGACCTTCTCAGTCTCTGGATTGGAACCTAACAGAGAACTTGTGGTCTGAATTCACAAGGGACTTCCACATGCACAAACCAGAGAATATAAAGGAGTGTAAAATAGAGGAGTGGACTAAGATCCTTTACAAACATCTTCAACATTGTTAGACATGTGGCTCACTGCTGTTATTCTCTCCAGAGCAAGAGTCACTATATATTAATTATGAGGATGCTGAACATTCTGAAACTTGGGTTTTGTATTTAAAAATAAAATTAAATAAATAAATAAATAAATAAACATTTTTTTAAAATTGTTTGGAAAAACAATATTAGAGGTACAACATTTGGAGTTTGAGGTACAACTCAAAATATCTCAAAAACTTACAGCATGTTTTATTCTTTTATATATTAACTTGTATTCAGGATACTGAATATATACACAATTTTAAATAAAAGTAATTATAAATATATTTACGTATTTACGTCTAGTAGCAGTGATTTAAGGCAAACTGATACATCTAAGGGATTTCATCAGATCATTTTGAATATAATGACTGAATCATGCTAAAGAAAACACCATGTGACAGAAACTTCATGCTTAAGAAAAAGCTTCAAACTTGATTTTAGAAAAAACAGCCATACACACCTTTAACGGTTAGTTCTACCGTCAGGGTCTTGATGTTAGGGGCAATGCAGGAGTACCTTCCTTCATCAGATTTCTTCACATTGCTCAGCATGATGGAGAAATTCCCATTTTCAATTTCTGATGGAAAAATTTCAACTCTGCCTTTATAGGCTGGATCCTGTTCACGGAAATCTGCTTCACCACCAAGGAAGTTACACACCGTCCTGATGTCACTGTATTTCCAAAACACAGTCTGCCGCTTCTGTTCGAATGAACACGGTAAGATCACTGTTTGTCCTACAATACCTTCAACATGGACACTCTGCACCGACACTAAAAGTAAAAAACACACAGAAAATCTCTCTCAACAATATAAATACAAATGTGCATCAGGACACATCAACAATATATAGAGAGAGCTTCACAATAACCCATTCACACTAACCCACGTCACACCATAGGACTGGTGTAAGACTCATTCAAGTTCAGTTGATAACTTCAACAAAATTAGACTTCATGTGTAAACTATAATGAACTTTCATGGTTACACAATTGCACTTTTTGACCTTATAGTATACAGTTTAGGAGGGAATTATTTATAATCGCACTGTCCAGTGTCTCCCAGATGAGGATGGGTTCTCTTTTGAGTCTGGTTCCTCTCAAGGTTTCTTCCTCATATTGTCTCAGGGAGTTTTTCATTGCCACCATCACCTCTGGTTTGCTCATTAAATAAATTGATTTGCTGGTTTGCAAATAAAAATAAATTGAATTGAATTGAGTTCAAGCCAATCGCATGTATATGTCACTTACTGCATCATACCTAATTTGTATCGAATTGAGAAAAGTATAATTTAAATGTCATTGAAATAATAGGGTAAATGTTGTGAACATACGCAGAAAATGAACAACATTTGTTCATTTCATTTGTTGCTCAACATTCAATCATAAAACTGTTGAATATTTGTGTATAGAACATCTTCATTGATGCTCACATTTCAGTAATTATTAAACAAATTTCACTCTTCTATGCAATACATGCATCTGCTTACTGTGGTGTGTTAAACACTCACCTTTGTGTATCAGCAGCAGGAACGTGAAAGAGAAAAACCAGCTGTAATTAAAAAAAGGGGGTATAATTACAGAATAAATGATAACTGTATGGAGTTATAAATGAGTTGAATTCTTCAGCTGAGGAAACTAAAGAAGGAACGCTCAGCATTCAGAAATGCATTAAGTGAATAATAAGGAAGTTCTTGCTCTTCTTTATGGCCTTAAAGCACACAGAGCCTGCAGGGATATGTTATATATAAACTTCACTTTAAATATAAACTTCACTTTTATTTCTTTTCCAAACTCACACCTAGCTTATGCAAGACCTGTCAGTCATTACCTAAGGAATTTTGGCCACGCCCATTCCTGAACAATTACTACAAATCTGTTTCATATCGCACATTTATTTCAGAAAGATCACGAAGCCTAACTAAGGCTGTGTGATGGAGGTTAACACATAATAGTTTCGATTTTAATCATCTGTCGACATGCACAATTCACTTAGTGGCCCAGTATAGACAGTAAACTTCAATTTTATTAAACACTCCTGAGCTAGTGCCCTTATTTCACAGATTGGAGCATCTAATCTGACCTGCTACACACCAATAAAACACTGAGAATAAAAAGCTGAGATTAAATAATAGCATAGATAATGGCGAGCTAAATGCGGTCTAGCTACTTAGTGCAGTTCATCCAGTTTACGTTAAACTATTAACATTCTATTACGTTACGTTAAACTATTAACCCTAGAACAAAAGAGGTTTAAGTCAGAAGATAAACTAATAGGATGAGTGTAAGGGTGGGGAAAGATATAGTTAGATAATTGAAGTAATAGAACAACTGTTTAATATGTTTTAGGTAGTATAGCTAGGTCAAGAAATTAGCTAGCTCTTATTCTGTTACACCCTTTTATGACACAGTGGCGAGTTAGCTTAACAAAGCCTTAAGTTTTTCTTCCATTGGAATATATATCTCACATTTTTACTGCTTTTATCCAATACATGTGTCACATTCATTGTGTATAACAATGAGCAAAACAGTTTCTTATAAAATAAATAAAAATGGAAATTAACACAATGATATCCTCAAAAAGTTAACACCCCTTAGTAATAAACCCTCCAAAAACAGAAGGAACTTCAGTTGTCATATTACCTGACCACGCCTACTGCCAGAAATATTTAGTTTTATCATGTTTTGTTTTAGTGTATGTTATTAGTTGCTTTTAATTTTTTTTATATTGTTACTTTTTTAGTTCAAAGCTATTATTAAGGAAAAAATCCAAACAAATCTATGGAAGTATAGTGACGCAAGCCAAAAATAAATCCTGGTCAGCATCTCATTTTTATGAGAAAAACATCTCGTTATTATGGGAACAGCATCTCATTGTAGCATAATAGTGTTTTATTATCTACAGTCTCTATGAGATCTACAAGTTCAACCGGTCAAACTGGCTGCAGGCCCGGCCCTGTCTAAAGAACAGAAATAAAACATGCAAAACAAACACAAAACTATGCAAACAAGAGTCAGGTGTATCCAGACTCTTGTCAGGATAAGAGTCAGGTGTACTCTACTCATATCAAGTGAAGGCCTAGGATAGAGGGTATTTGGAAACCAGACACTGGAGGGTCCATTCCAGGTCCTGGTTAACTCTTTCAGTCTGGTTGTTAGACTGAGGGTGGAAACCTGAGGACAGACTGATGGAAGCTCCCAGAAGTCATCAGAAGGCCCTCCAGAAGCCACTAGAGAACTGGGGTCCTAATATCACACTAATATCACAATGTTGCGTCAAGATACAGGCAACCGTGCGATAAAGTTGAGGGAGATGTGGGACCAGGGGCGGGAGGATATGGGCAGAGGATTGGGCAAACCTGCCGGTCATGCCTAGGTTCTTTATTACATAGATTATTGCATGCATAAACCTGGCAGATTGCCTCATACTCTCACATATCCTTATCCATAGTCAGCCACCAAAACAGTCTCTGCAGAAAATCTAGGTTCTGGGTAACCCCTGGATATCGAGTGAAGGGTGGGGTGTGCAGAAGGGACATAGAGATTTCCAGGGGGACTTCCTCCAGGGGAAGGCTCTTGTTCCTGTTGAAAAGCCTCGTCAATTGCCATTTCTACAACCCCTGGCAAAAATTATGGAATCACCACACTTAGAGGATGTTCACCCAGCTTTTTTACTTTATAGCAAA
>CM075027.1:16631650-16645215 GCA_037576675.1 Pangasius sanitwongsei
ATCCACAAACAGCATTCGCACATAGTTCCCTTTCCTCTGGTCCAGGTGAGAGAGGGCAGTGTGTAGGGTGTAGCTGACGGCGTCACCTGTGGACCTGTTGGACCGGTATGCAAACTGTAATGGGTCTAGGCAGCTGGGGAGGAGGGAGCAGCTGTAGATTCTAACAAGCTTTTCAAAGCACTTCATCACTATACAAGTGAGTGCTACAGGACGGTAGTCATTCAGGGAGGCAGGACAGGCAGTTTTGGGGACAGGATTGATGGTGGAGGACTTGAAACAAGTGGGGACAACACTCTGTCTGAGGGAGAGGTTAAAAATGGCGGTAAAGACTGGTGCTAGTTGTTTAGCACAGACTTTTAGCACACGTCCAGGGATGTTGTCCAGACTGCATGCTTTCCTGGTGTTAACTTTGTGTAGCACCTTCCTCACATCCATTTCTGAAATGACCGGTCTTTCCTCCTCTCCAGCTAGACCTGATGGTTCATACTCATGGTTTTCCTGGTCTGTGCTGGTAACCTCAAACCATGAATAAAAGATGTTCAGTTCGCTGGATAGTGAGGCACTGGCATTATTAATGCTGGGGAGCTTGGGTTTGTAGTCTGTAACAGTTTGCAGGCTCTGGCACAGATGCCTGGAATCTGCCTGCTCAAACTGGGTCTCGATCTTCTCTCTGTATTTCCTTTTGGTTTCTCTCACTGTTTTCCTCAGGTTGTAGGAAGCCGCTTTGTATTCATCCATGTTGCCAGTCTGCAGCCCTGCGTTGTAGGCAGCTGTGTGCACGTTCAGAGCTTTCCACACGCATTGGTCTACCCATTGCTTCTGATTGGGAAAAACCTTTACAGAGCTGTGCCGGAACATCTTCCAGTCTGCGTCCTGCAGTGCGTCTTGTAGCGTGGCTTGTGATTGGTCAGACCAGCGCCGCACCTCCCGCATCATCGGATCTTCCCTCCGCAGCCTTTGTTTGTATTTTGGGAGTAGTAAAATGGCGGCGTGGTCCGAGTGGCGGTGTTTTTATTGCCTTATAGCAGCCCCTGTGTTGTGTGTAAAGGTGACCCAACATCATTTCTCCCTGTGTACTGCAGGTTATGTGTTGGTAGAAATCCAGCATGACTTTTTTCAAGTTAGCCTTGTTAAAGTCACCAGTAATCACCAGCGCTGCGTCCGTGTGCAGTGTTTGAAGTAGTCCAATGTCCCTGTGCAGTGTCCGTAAAGCAGTGTCTGTATGTGTCTGAGGTGGAATATAAACAGTCACGATGATGGCGGAGGTGAATTCCCGGGGTAAATAAAAGGGACGGCATTTGACCACGAGGTATGAATGGTTGGCGTGAGCCATGTCTCGGTGAGGCAGAGAGCGTTGCAGTCCCTGAAGTCTCGCTGGAACTGTATCCCAGCTCTAAGGTCATCCAGTTTGTTGTCGATGGACTGGACATTAGCTAACAGTATGCTGGGCACTGGTGTGGAGTGTGCCCTGGCTCGTACCCGGTTCCTCACGCCGGCTTTTTTTCCTCGTCGTTGTCTCAAGAGAGTAAGTCCAGGAGAATGATCTCCAGAGGCCAGTCGGGATCAGGATGAAAACGGGAATTATACTTGTGAGTAAAGTATATTCCAATGTTGATTAAAGTTTGTCGGTCGTATGTTATGTGTCTGTAGGTTAGCTCAATAATAGTGCAAAAAACAAGGTAAAATACAACGTAAAATACACAAAAGTCGCAGTGTGGGTTGCGAGCACTAACAGCCTTCCTTAGCGGTGCCATCTTTAAAAAATTTACATGCACACTATCTTCATTCACAGACTAGCAAAGCATGCTAACTGGCACCAGTGATCTCTGCTACATCCTTCCAAGCTTTATACTTCTTCATAATGTCTCTATACATATTTAATAAGAGCTCATATAAGACAGGATCAAATGAAACTACGGTTATAAGTTTTTCTTTCGGTTATAAGTTTTTCTTTGCATCAAGCAGTAAATGGGGACTAACTGCAAGTTAAAGTTGTGGGTGAAAATAAAGAGACGTCACACCATAGGACTGGTGTAAGATTCATTCAAGCTAATCATCTGGATTTGTGATTTACCGCATCATGACTAATTTGCACTGAATTGAGAAATGTAAAATTGAAATGTCATTGAAATGACGGGGTAATTTCATGTTGTGCATGTACACAGAAAATGGACAGTCATTTGTTGCTTGACATTCAGTCATAAAACTGTTGAATATTTGTGTATAGAACATCACTGATGCTCACATTTCAGTAATTATTAAACAATTTTCACTTTTCCATACAACACATGCATCTGCTTACTGTGGTGTGTTAAACACTCACCTTTGTGTATCAGCAACAATAAGGTGAAGCAGAAAATACAGCTGTAATAATAAAAAAAAAACAGAAAGGGGTGTAATTACAGAATAAATGATAACTGTATGGAGTTATAAATGAGTTGAATTCTTCAGGTGAGGAAACTAAAGAAGGAACGCTCAGCATTCAGAAATGCATTAAGTGAATAATAAGGAAGTTCTTGCTCTGCTTTATGGCCTTAAAGCACACAGGGCCTGCAGGGATATGTTCTACACGGACAGATAACAATCACTGTGCAGGTTTTGGAAAACACACGGGATGGTGGTGGTTAAATATAAACTTCACTTTTATTTCTTTTCCAAACTCACAACTAGCTTATGCAAGACCTGTCAGTCATTACCTAAGGAATTTTGGCCACACCCATTCCTGAACAATTACTACAAATCTGTTTCACATTGCACATTTATTACAGAAAGATCACGAAGCCTAACTAAGGCTGTTTGATGGAGGTTAACACTTAATAGTTTCGATTTTAATCATCTATCAACATGTGCAGTTCACTTAGTGGCCCAGTATAGACAGTAAACTTCAATTTTATTAAACACTCCTGAGCTAGTGCCCTTATTTCACAGATTGGAGCATCTAATCTGACCTGCTACACACCACTAAAACACTGAGAATAAAAAGCTAAGCTTAAATAAAAGCACAGATAATGGCGAGCTAAATGCGGTATAGCTACTTAGTGCAGTTTATCCAGTTTACGTTAAACTCTTACAAAACAAAAGATGTTTAAGTCGGAAGATAGTCGGCTGAGTGTAAGGGTGGGAAAGATATAGTTAGATAATTGGAGTAATAGAGCAACTGTATAATATGTTTTAGCTAGTATAGCTAGGTCAGGAAATTAGCTAGCTCTTATTCTGTTACACCCTGTTTTTTCCGGCCCAGTGGAGAGTTAGCTTAGCTTAACAAGGCCTTAAACTGAACACAGCTCTTTACTCGGAAAATATCTCACATTGGTACTGCTTTTGTCCGATACATACCTCACATTCATTGCGTACAGCACCAGCAAAGCTATAAAATAAATAAAATATGAATTTACAGAATAATAATATTCACAAAAATCTAACGTCCCTTAATAAGAAACCCTCCGGAACTTTAGTGCGGATGCGCTGAGTCACGTAAATAACTGCGCCTACTGCCAGAAATAGTTTATTTTATTAATTTATTTGATTAAATATTTTACTTTTTTTTTTTTTTTTACTGTTGTTGCTGTTTGTATATTAATTTTAGTTTTATAAAATATACTTGAGTAATATGGCACCACTCCGACAGTTCAAAGCTATTATTAAGCAAAAAATTCAAACAAATCTATGGAAGTATAGGCGAAGCTGCAACTTGTAAAAAAAAATAATAATAAATTTTAAAAAATCAGTAAAAACCGCGAAAATAACCTGAGTGACGTCAAATCAACATGGCCGCTCACACTGTGTACTGTGTAAAGTTCCTCTTCTCTACTTTTACATCAGTATTGGCTTTAGATCAGTTAATATACAGATACAGCACTTGGTTAAATCTATAACATTGACTAACTAATCACTGTTTTGAGAAGGTAATCATCAACATTACAGTTATCACTAACATTAGCTGGCTAGCATGTAACTTAGCTTAGTAGCTTAGTAATATCTACTAAGTGTGGTTAAAGTAGCTTTTTATGAGCTTTACATGCAAACAGAACACACAAAACATATGTTTACCATCCATACCACCCCCCCACCCCTCTTCGCACATTGAACATCACCAGCTGGGAAATTACATCATTTTTCATTTCATATTACGTCATTACAACTTGCAACTTACCGCTTATAGGACACCAAAAATGCAGCATAAATCCCCATCAGCATCATCTTTTTTATGAGAAAAACATCCTGTTATTATGGGACATTATGAGAAAATATCATGTTATATTTTGACAAAACATTTTGTATGAATGAGTACATCATTAAACTCAATAAATTCTCTCTTGGTCATGTGATGACAGTTTGTCATATCTGCTAATGTTGCAGTTTGAGAGTGCTTTGTAAACTGTTATAAAGACACATTTATTTTTGCTCAACCAGAAACAGAATATCGATTAAATTGTTGGAGTGGTACGTGTAGGAATCACTGACTTTCAACGAAAGTATACTGACAAAAAAGACTGTAAGCAACTGGGCTGTGAAATCACATGCAGTCTGACTTTCCTGCTTTGGATTTGGCTTTGTTCGAATTTTGATTATTGATGTAACTACTTTTCCTACAACTATTGTAGCACTTACTGATCATCAGAGCAGCATTAGCCTACTTCCTTAGCCGGTTAAACACTTCTCCCTTCACTTCCTTTCAATCCTGCTTATTCCTGTTCTTGCTTTCATTCCTTAGTAATCCACTGGAAACAACTGACCACCCTTTTTTTTTTCCTTTGGCCAGGTTTGTGTGAACATTCCTGGTCTAGAAGAGGCTCCAGGAAGATGGTATATACTCCAAATCAGCAATGTACTCCATAATAAACAATTATTACAGTATAAGTTAAATACATTTCATGATGGATTGTACAGCTTAATGGTTGTAAATACAATGACAAAAATTTGGGAAAATTTCAGAATTGTAGTTTTTTTTCCCCTCGTGTTATAATATAGCTGTCGGATGTATTAAATTCCATGAAGCTGTATCTTAATCTACAATCTGAATGTTTTGTGTACACATCTGCTTTTATTCTGCTCGGTGCTGTCTGTCTCTTCTCTCATTTTGTAAATATAGAATAAAAACATATTTTTAAGCCCTACAGTGCTCTAAGTGTCATATATCCTATAGTTTATAACAGCACTACTGAATTCTGATTGGTCAATTTATTTATAAACAGGTTAAAAAGCAAGTGTAATTTTTGATATGGTGAAGTTTTGGATGAGAAGATGTTTATTTAACATTTAAAACACTCAGCAGACGGATCTTGCTTGAAGTAAATGTGGCACTGAGAAAGACACACACGAACCGCTAACCTCTTCCCTGTGTCTCAATCATGGATGTAGTATTTCCTGTTTATGTCAGATCATTTTTTCTGATTGGCTGGTGATGATAAAATGCTTTATTCTTTGTATTGTTTTATTATCTGCAATCTCTACGCAATCTATGAGTTCAACTGGTGAAACGAGCTGAACGCCTGGCCCTGACCATAGACATAAAACATGCAAAACAAACACAAAACTATGCAAATAAGAGTCACGTGTATCTAGGTACACACTTTACCTGAAACATGGCAGATACACTACCAGTTAAGTATTTCATTGTGTAACATTGCTACAGTATATAAAGCAAACACATTATAAGCTGTGTTTGAATTTGAGCTTGTAAGAATTAATATATAAATAACAATTTACTAGTTTAAACTTGTACTAGTCAGTGATTTGTAGGAAAGTTTTTTTTGTATCAGATCACTGTATGAAGAATAAAGCACTGTGCAAATAACACAAATAAAAGAACATCATTAGTGAATAATAAAACCACCCCTTGACAACGTTAATTTTCTTGCACACATCGGTCCTATTCTGAATAATACGAACGTGGATGAAAAGCGCCCACTGGTGGTAGAAGACAGTCACAACAAGAAATAAAACAGAATTTCCGACCTACAAATAGGAAAAAACAGAGAAAACAACTCCTCAGTTTGGAATTCTGTGGGCTTTCACAATTCCAAATAAATAGATTATGATCCACAAATAAATGTAGAGAGATTCACAAAAAATAAACAAATTCACAAATAAATAGAATGAGATCCACAAATATATGTTAGGACTTTAACAAAAATGAATTAAATTCACAAATAAATAAAATGGGATTTGCAAATAAAAAAAAATTACAAATATGTTTTTGTGTCACAAATACAATTCATGAACTTCCTGGTATTCATTTGTGGATCTTGAAACATTTCTAGCGTCAAGACGAGCACACAAATCCCCAGATAGGTGGACTCCACCCACCGTCTACTCAAGCCAACCTGATAACGGCCACATTGTGCTGACTAATCGTAGCACGTTCTCATTCCAACCAATCACGTTTTGTTTTACAATCAGGGCGGGAACAGAGTCAAAATAACAATTTTGTAATTGCTTCAAGAGTACTCTGAAATGTTTACTGCTGTAATGTTACTACATACTGCAGTGCTCTGTGGACAGTACAAAATTACTTTATATTGTACATTTGTAGTTGCTTCCTGCATTTTGCTAGTTCTTTTGTAGTTCTCTTATTCAGGTATTTTTTAAATTAATTTGGACCATAGAAAAGGAACTAGTTAAGGCAAAAATGTGTAGGAAAATGAAGAAAAATACCTGCAGAACTTACATTTTCCCTTCTACATTCATAGAAATTTTATTTTAGCAGCATTTTGTGTCAATATCAACTACTCGCTACTACTACTACTACCAGCCACCTGCAGCCAGGTACCAGCAGCCAGGCACCAGCCGTCAGATCCCCAGAAGCCAGGTACCAGCCAACAGCATCCAGATCCCAGAAGCCAGATCCCCAGCAGCCAGGCACCAGCATCCAGATCCCCAGAACCCAGATCCTCAGCAGCCAGGCACCAGCCACCAGCAGCAGGTCCCAAGTCACCACATCCCTGTAGCAGGCACCAGCTGCAAGGGCACCATCGCATCTAAAAAATGGGCAAAGAAAATCAGGTGCCATGGATGAATGAGAATGAAATATTATCCACTGTAAAAAAAAAAAAAGAAAGAAAGAAAAAAGAAAAGAAAAGATGATGAAGTAAGTAGCTTCCTTAACTGCATTCGACCAGCACTCTCACATCTACCCAGGGAAACCAGGAGTTAAAAATAAAGATAATGCAGAAATGAGTTCACATGAGTTACATGAGCTTCATGGGTTAAAATGCATTAAAAGAATAGTTCACCTGAAAAAGTTTAAATTCTGTCATAATTTACTCACCTTCATGTCTCAAATGGCAAGAGGGTAAGAGTAAGAGTAAACTACGACATAATTTTCATTTTTGGGTGAACTATTCAGCAAAGATGTGGTTTACAAAAAAAGATCTACTGAACGTTTGTATTTGTCATTGTTCTGTTCTTCACCTGCTGTTTCCTTGAGAATTATTCTTTTTGGTTGTCACAGAAAATGTTAATGAAATTGATACAAATGATAAAATTGGAAACTGAATGTTTTTGTTTTCTCCAGATTGACAACTTTGTCTTGTTGCCTAGAATGTACTTAAAAATTCTCTTTTGAAAGTCTATTGCAAAAATAATAATAAAAAAAAAGACTGAGCATCACTGGCAAAAAAAACGTCTTTTTTGGAGATCCCTACTGTACACATACCGTTGTAGAGTAGACCTTCTTGATGTCTTGATTGCTGGGGACAGCTGGTAACATCCATCATGAGTAACATATCTGATGTATAACCATGTAAACCCATATGACTTTCTGCTGTTAAATAAATAAATAAATAAATAAAGGATGTTAGTAACAGCCTCAGTCATTATTCATTTTCACTGTATGGAAAAACAAGCAATGAAAGTGAATGGTGGTTAAGGTTAACATTTTGCTTAACATCTACTTCTGTATTCCACCAAAGAAAGTCATACAAGTTTTTAATAACATGAGGATGAGGAAATGATGAAAATGAAATTCATTTTAATGCTTGCCGTTACTACTACAGATCTCACGTGTGGACCAAATAATCACTGAATGTCAGCAAGTGTGGCAATATGTATTTTAAATTCATATTCCTAAAAGAGAATGATTTGCATGTCATCAATACTTTATTATGGTCATCTAAAGCACACCTCATGTATACGTATGTGAGATCTCAAATGGGAAGAGCCCATGCCTACCGAGCCGGACCCCGCCGCCAAACGACATGCTGACAAGCCTTGGCTCACAGGCTGCGCTCTCCAGGCTCCTAGCTCCCCTACCATCCCCATGGAGGTCAACAGCAGGCCAGTCTCGGCCCTCCTAGACTCAGGAAACACTGTGATCCTGGCCCGACCTAGTTCCCCAGGACCCAAGCCCTAATGCACATGGCCTACTCACACTTGTTAGGAGGACACCTGGGGGCCCACAACACATTAGAGAAACTAAAGGACCGATTTCTCTGGCCCGGGATGGACATGGAGGTCCACACATTCTGCCACCAATGCCCCCAGTGTCAGAGGAACACGCCCTATAAGCCTGCACCCGCTCCCCTCATTTCTCTCACTATCATCGGTGTCCCCTTTGAAAGGATAGGCATGGATCTCGTGGGGCCACTGCCGAAGTCTGCCTAGGGCCATGAATACATTCTGGTCATCATGGACTATGCCACCCAATACCCCTAGGCAGTTCCACTTAGAAAGGCCACCTCCCGGAACATCGCCCGTGAACTCCTCCTCCTCTTCAGCCTGGTTGGAATCCCCAAACACAGCCTTACCTACCAAGGTACACCCTTCATGTCCAAACTAATGGCGGATCTGTGTAGGCTGTCGCAGGTGAAGCACCTGAGGACATCCGTCTACCACCCCCAGATAGATGGACTGGTAGAGCAGTTCAACCCTTGAAGAGGATGCTTCGGAGAGTGGTTGATGAAGAGGGGAGGAACTGGGACCTTGTCCTCCCCTACGTTCTCTTCACTGTCCAGGAGACTCCTCAAGTGTCCACCAGGTTCACCCCTTTTGAGCTCCTCTTTGGACAGCGACCTCAGGGACTATTGGACGTGGCCCAGGAGGAAAGGGAAGAGCAGCCCTCCCCCTACCGCTCCCTCGTGGACTATGTGCAAGAAATGTAGTAGCGGATTGTCATGCAGCCCCACCACCAATACACTGCCGCCTACATCAACAATATCGTGATCCTTTCCTCCACCTGGTCCAACCACCTCCACCATCTCAGGGAGGTCCTGTGTGAGCTCCGGAAGTCCAGGCTGACTGCCATCCCCAAGTCACCTGGGGCTCACAGAGGCACAGTACCTGGGATATCCCATTGTCAGAGGGCTCCTGATGCCACAGGAGAAAAAGATGGAAGCCGTCAGGGACTACCCATGACCGACCACAAAGAAACAGGTACGTGCCTTCTTGGGGTTGGCCAGGTATTACAGGAGATTTGTGCCCAATTTCTCCTCAATTGCCTTCCCCCTCTCAGACCTCACTAGGAAAGGCCAGCCAGACTGGGTGTGCTGGAGTAGGGAGGTTGAAGAGGCTTTCAAGACCCTGAAACAGGCACTGACCTGCTCTCCTGTCCTGTGAAACCCTGACTTCAACCTTCCCTTCACCGTGCATACAGATGCGTTGTGGACAGGACCGGGTGCCATGTTGTCACAAACCTTTAAAGGGGAGGAGCACCGGATCCTCAATGTGAGTCGAAAGCTGACCCCCACTGAAAGGAAGTACCCTGGCCAGAGAGAGAGGCCCTGGCCATCAAGTGGGCAGTGGAGGAGTTACGATACTACCTGGCTGGCCAACCCTTCACTCTAGTGACAGACCATGCCCCCCTGCAGTGGATGGCCAAGGCTAAAGATTCCAATGCCCAGGTGACACGGTGGTTCCTTTCTGAAGACTTCGACTTCAAGGTGCGACATCGAGCGGGGGCTCAGCACAGTAACGCGGATGGGCTCTGACAACCGTTCTCCCTCTGGGCCCATCGCATGCCAGCAGTAGGCTCAGAGCTGAGGGGAGGGTGCTGTGACGGCGGGTCGGCAGCCCGCACACAAAACACACACAGCGCTCCTCATACAACTGCCACCATGGTGCTGAACAGACAGCGCTGGTTCAGCACCACAAGTGTTTTGGACAGCATGAGAGCGTATGGCTGCAAGGCAGGGCGGAGCAACTCAACTCGGCTCGCAGCCAACGATTGTAGCGGCAGCTCTCTACCCTCTTGCAGAAGTCTGGAGAGAATAAAAGGGTTTGCTCTTCCTGGGTAAGAATTCAGAACATGTTTTCCAAGGAGAAATACTTCAATGCTACATCGCTAGCGGTTCTACAGGACCTACTGCCTGGCATAATTTGGTGTCCTGGCTCTCAATGAGGGGAGCGACCATAGCAAGCAACCAATCGAAGTCAGCAGTACTGACCCAAAAGTACTCCTAGTGGTGGTCCTCATCCAGATGAAGCTCCTGGATTAAAGAGTGAAACTCTCTGTGCTCATAGCCTTCTCCTTTGCAGACGATTTAGTCACCATCGCAACAATAACAGTGCAAGCACATTGGAATCCATGATCGTGGTGCCTTGGCGCATGATGTCATATCCAGTTGCCGCCCATATTCGCAGCAGTCTCCGAAGAAATTTCTCATGCTGAAAGTCTAGTGTGACCACTGCTTAACTCCTAAGGTTCGTGAGTCTTTTAGAACAATTCGTTTAGAGAATGTAATCATAAGTGTCATTAGCCCATGAACTGGAAGACGCTGGTCACGCTGTTTTGGCTTGCAGCCTGTGAGGACAACACTTTCTTGCCAATGCCAGCTTTTCACAATACACGCAGTCTTTTAATCTTACCACACTCAGTTTACTGCAAAATCACAACTCGGATTTGGTATTGGATTTGGATTTGGTAGCGATACAGGAAACACTGGTGAAAACACATATATTCCCTTAAAATAAAGAGAAACTGTTACTGTTGTTACAGTGATGCTGTTAGATGGTTAGAACCACTTACCTGTCATGATTCCTCCTGACCATGTTGGATAGCCTTTATTATGTGTGCAATATGACTCTGTTCCCACCCTGATTGTAAAAAAAAAGCATGGCATGCTATGATTGGTCAGCACAATGTGGCCGTTACAGGAAGAGATCCACGAATGAATGCCAGGCAGAGTGGTGTTTGTGACATAAAAACATATTTGCAAATCTCATTGTATTTATTTGTGAATTTGTTTAATTTTTGTGAATCTCTCTACATTCATTTGGAGGATTGTAATCTATTTATTTGGAAATATGAAACAATTCTAACCCCATAGAATTCGTACAAAGAAAGGTCCGGAGTTCAGCATATGACGTCATGCAACCATGACCACTCACACTGTCAACAGTAAACAAAGCAGCTCCTCAACTTTTAAACGCATATGTGCTATAATCTATTAAAGTTTAGATCAAGCTACATGCAGACATATTAATTTGTTAAAGCTATAACGCTGGCTATACAGTTCACTATTTAGAGGAGGAAAATGTACATCACTCATATAACAAATATTAGCTGGCTAGCTAGTTGCTAACAAATTATGAAGATGAAGGTGTCCGTGTTTTCCTGCACTTTGTAGCACGAACGCACAGAAGCCGAAACAGATGAAGTTTCGAGTGTCGACATCCCACCTCCAAGTTAAGTCAAACCAAATGCTGCAATCCCGCCTACAACCAGTAAAAACCACCAAAATTTCTCTTCAACTTGAAATTTCACCATCAACTTAGAGTAGGCTTCTACCAGTTCCTTCCCCATTTACACAGTGATGTCAAATCAACATGGCCACTCACACCGTGAACAGCTTAAAGTCCCCATTGTCTACTTTTAAATTAGTTTAAAGCAGTATTGGCTTTAGATCAGTTAATATACATACACAGTACTTGGTTAAATCTATAACACTGACCATATTAATCGCTGTTTTGAGAAGGTAATCATCACCATTAGTTATCACTAATGTTAGCTGGCAAGTTTGTTGCTAAGCTACACGCTATTGTCCATTGTTGTTGTGCTGCAGTTTCAGTAAAAAAATATTGCATGAATGGTTGAAGTTCAACACAGTAGAAAAGAACCAAGAGCTACTCAGGGTTTAAACTGTAAAAGTGTGATTAAAGTAGCTTTTTATGAGTTTTTCATGCTCTGACAGGGCAAACAATAGATATGCTTTTGTGGAGGCGTCCATGTTTTTTTTTTCACTTTGCACATCGAACGTCCCAAGGTGGGAAATGTATTTATATGTATTTCTCTGTAAATTGGCAGACAGAATGTTTCTTCTGAATTCATTCTGCTGCATTATCATGAGTTACATCATAACATGAGTTACATTCCAGAAGCAGCTATGCAATCCCAAGCCATGACACTGCCTCCACCGTGCTTGACCCATGAGCTCATACGTTCTGGATCATGAGCAGATCCTTTCTTTCTCCACACTTTGGCCTTTCCATCACTTTAGTAGAGGTTAATCTTGGTTCCAGAACTTTTGTGGCTCATCTCTGTAATTCTTTGTGAATTCCAATCTGGCCTTCTGATTCTTATTTGTTTGTATCTTGTGGTATGGCCTCTATATTTCTGCTCTTAAAGTCTTCTTCAAACGGTGGATTGTGATACCTTCACCCCTGCCCTGATGTCACTGACTTGTTTTTGGGTTTTTCTTCACAGCTCTCTCAATGTTTCTGTCATCAACTACTGTTGTTTTCCTTGGCCAACCTGTTCCATGTATGGTTGTTAGTACACTAGTGGTTTCTTTCTTTTTCAGGACATTCAAATTGTGGTAATGGCTATGCCCAATGCTTGTGCAGTGGCTCTGAGGGATTTTCCCTCTTTTCTCAGCTTCAAAATGGCTTCCTTTATCCCATAGACAGTCCTGTAGTCTCTGGTCTTCATGTTGGTTTATCCTTTTTAAAAACAAATGCAATCTTCACAGGCAAAATCCAGGGCTCAAACCAAAAGTAGACATTCAGAGCTATTAATTGTTTAAACAATCAATTTAACAGGGCAAACCTGGGCAACAAGAAACACCTGTCAGTGACATATTCAAATATTTCTGAGCACTTGAAAAATGGGTGGGTTCAAACAAAAGATGCTACATTCTAAGTCGTTTAACACATCTAGACATAAATATCAGGACATGAAAGCTGAAATTCGGATCTATCATCTCATATTCGTCTTTTGATCTCAAACCCAAATGTCTTCAGTGTATAGCAAAAAAATAAATAAATAAATAAAAGTGGCCTTGCCATTCCAATACTTTTGGAGGGGACTGTAGCTGCTATAACATAAGTGAGAACAGGAACTAACTTATTTCATGGATGTTCTATAAACGGATGTTCTATAAATATAATGTATCATTCTTTTATTAAAAAAAAAATTGGTAAATTGCAGTGGTAAAATAGGAATAAAAGGCTTCTGGATGTGCTCTTATAGGAAAATGATCAACCTCAGGTAACAGTAACTCATCATATCACCTACATCATATCACCCTGTCACACCCTGTTATTTTAGCAGAGGTATCTCTCCACCCTAATTGAAGATAACAGAAATAATCCTAGATTCTTATTTAATACTGTAGCAAAATTAACTAGGA
>CM075027.1:16688386-16720360 GCA_037576675.1 Pangasius sanitwongsei
ATATATATATATATATACACACACACACACACACACACACACACACACACACACACACACACACACACACACACACATATACATATATATATATATTCCAATCAACATGACACTAGTCAGGTTATTAACCATTGGGGAACCAAATTCTCAGTTTGTCCACGTTTTATCAGAATATTTAATACATATGTAATAAAAATTAAGAAATAAATGTAGAGAAATCATGTCTGGATTGTTAAATCACTCTTAAATACTTTAGGTTTAAATGTAGACAATTTTGGCTCCTTTATATATTATACTTGTAATTAATATTTGAACACAGTACCTGTACTTTCACTTAAATAAAGTTTCTCTGTTCTTTTCCCATCTTTATAAGAGTACCTTTTAAAAATAATTTAAGGTGCACAACTGGACCTTAAGGACCACTGATGTACTTTTCCAAGTTTTAAGCTACTTCCTAGGTAGAAGTACATACTAAAGGTACCAATGGTTCCACCCGATCGATAAGGAAGAGTACCTTCCTTTTGGTACCTTGGAATGTTTGCATGCACGTGCCAGTCCACGTTATTTATTTTTTTTCCCATCTAAATTAATTATGCACAACTCATTACCCACTCCCCCCTGAGTAAAGCCTGCGACCAGTGGGGCAGTAATGGAGCAATTTGGGACGAGACCCAAGTTCCCAAGCCTGTCATTTTTTCGGAGCGCTCGCTCGCGCCTGCCAGGGACGGTTTTCGTGATGAGCGCGAGCGCACGCACATTAAAGCACCGACCGTCCGGGCCGTGACAGAGCTCGCGCTGATGGACCCGCATTTCTCTTCTCTTTCTTACCCCCCGCCTTTTCGTCTTCTTTTTCTCAGCGGGAATCACGGAGCAACACAATGGGGAGATGGAGGGAAGGAGGGAGGGATGGAGGGCGCGCGAGGGGAGATCGGATTAAGTAGCAAATCAGCGCGCGCGCGCGCACACACACACATACACACACGGTGCATTTAGTTTGCATTTTGAATGGAGGTGTGTTCAAAGCAGAGTTGGTGCTAAAAGACGTTTAAGTATGGCTTCATAGCGTGTTTGTGTGGATGATGATGATGATGATGATGATACAAGTTGCCATACTGCACATAAACACGCGCAACCCATCAAAACTGGAAAGTTGAAACTTTATAAGCCTATATAATAGCCGTAAGCCTTTTATTATGCATAAAAGATGATTAATTAATGAGTATGCAAATATAGTTAAGTGGCAAAGGTAGCATAAAAAGACGGGATAAAAAGAAGACACCAGCAAAACATTGAGTGTGTTGGGTTTCTCTGGTGTTCCTTTGGTAAAAGTGTGTTTGTTAAAATATAAACAAGCCCAAGAGGCCCATCGCACCACATCTTGCGTATGGCTGTTTTTGTCTCTGTAGTTTCTCTTCATGTTTTAGCTTGTTGACTTGTAGCACACACACATTTCTTCTTCTTGATTTTTTTTTTTTTTTTACTTGTAGATAAATTGTTGAGTAGAGCTACAAGTACAAGTATTTCCTTCCAAAAAAAAAAGAGGAGAGGGGTACAAACTTTTGCACTCAACTCTATATTACTGGAAATGGCCTTTGTATAATACAGTATATTTCATGATTATATATAAGGTCTATAGGTACGTGTATGTATTATGTAGACACTCAGCATGAAAAGACGGAAAAGCACTGGTGTGAAATCTGCAGCTCTGTTTAGCCCCTTTGTAACTCACTCCAGTACAGTTCACTAAACTAACAACTAGCACTCCACTATACACGGCACACAGTGTACAGACTTCACAATGATGTTCCACCTACACACCTTCTACAACGACGACAACAACAATGACACAGTGCACAGGCCGTGATCACTAAACACAGTCATCTGTTCATTTAGGGGGGGAAAAGCAGGATAAAAAAAGAATTAATGTACACCTGTAATTGTCACAACTGATACTCAATATTTCTGATACATGATTCATTTTCCTCACTTGTATACAAGGGAAAGAGAGAAAGAGGGAAGGAAATAAAAAGAAAAAAGGAAAGAAAAAAGATAAAAAAGCTAAGCAAAAAAGTAAAAATGCAAAGAAATCAAGAACAAAGACAAAGCAACAGGATAGATAGATAGATAGATAGATAGATAGATAGATAGATAGATAGATAATTAAACAAAACTAGGCAGAAAGAAAGAACAAAGCAACAGGAAATGTGAAAGAAAAAAAGGAAAATTGAGAGAGATAGAGGGACAGATAAAGGAGAAATAAATAAATAGAAAGAAAGCACAAAGCAAAGAAAAAAATGGAAAAAAGTCAAGCAAAAAGAAAAGTGCAAAGAAAGATAGTCAAGGAAATAAGAAGAAAAGCAAAAGCTTTTATATTTTATTAAAAAATGTAGAGCACGTGGGGGAGGGTAACCCCGTGACTACACACACACACCCACCACCTTCCCCCAGTTAGGCCTTAAACGAGTCCCATTTCCGCTCCCAGCTCGCGCGATTATCGCTCTTCCTCCGTGTAAAGCGTAAACACCGGGCCCGGTGCGAGCGCGCGCGGTGAGCTCCGGTATTAAAGCGGCGCACGCGGGACTTTTCTTTGTTTGGACTCAAGCCGGTTCTACTGCTGAAACATTCCTTTATGACGGGTTTAATCCTCCGCGTGCTCGGTAACGCTGCCGCGTGTGTAATATTTTCTGACATTATTGTCCCCGTTATTGTCTTTAATCACGTGACTGCGGTCAGAGCGCAGGAGGCTCGCGCGCTAAAATAAACACCAGCATTTCATTCATCTACAAAAAATCTACCCGTTTTTAATCCGAGCTGATCCTTTCATCCTTCTTCTCTCCCTTCATCATTTTTCTCTCTTCACATGTCTTTCTCTTGTCTACTTTTCCATCTTTCTTTCTTTTTCCTCTAACATTCATTTCCTCTGTCCATTCTTTTTTTCTTTTTCTTCTAACTTTGCTTTCCTCCCTAAACCCTTTCTTTCTAACTTTCTTTCTAATATTCCTCTGTCTATTCCTTCCTTCCTTTCTTTCTTTTCTTGATTTCTTCTTATTATTATTATTGTTATTATTGTTGTTGTTGTTGTTATTATTATTATTATTATTATTATTATTATTATTATTATTATTACAGTAAGACTTTGCTCCCGGATCCTGGCGCGTGAGAAAGCGAGTTAAAGTGAGATGGTATTTTGGTGTGCGCGTGTCTGAGCTCTAACTCCGTGTGTCTGTGAGTCGCGAGCGTTTTCTCTGTAACACACAGTGTAGTTGTGGTGTTGTTTTCGGTGTCCGTCAGGCTGCCGATTTATTTTGTTCTCTCTCTCTCTCTCTCTCTCTCTCTCTCTTCCTTTCGCGGGCGTCGCGCGGAGGTTTTTATGGTAATTGCGGTTCCCCCCCCTCCCCAACTGGCCTTCTGGGTAGAGCGCGCGTGAGAGAGAGAGAGAGAGAGAGAGAGCATGAGTGTGTGTGTGTGTGTGTGTGTGTGTGTGTGTGTGTGAGAGAGAGAGAGAGAGAGAGAGAGAGAGTGTGAGTGAGTGTGAGTCAGGAGCCAGTCTCGCGCGCGAGCTCGAAACGAGCAGCAGTTTTCGACTCTCCGGCCGCTCAGCTGCGCGTTTGGGATCTCGCGCGTTCGTAAACCCGGGAACAAAGAGCGCTCGGTGGCGTGGCGTCTCACGCGGAGGATTTGAGGAGGGGAAAAAAAAAATGAGCGTCACGTTTGTCAGTTCCAAGATTGTGTGTTCGTCACCGGCGCCGGCGGATTCCGCTTTGTGCGCGTGAGGAGTGAGGAGGAACCGTACCGTCGCGCGGCGTGCTCGCCTGTGTCTCTCCGAGCCCCCAACATGGCGCTACGAGGCGCGAGCGGACCGAATTAGTTTTTTTTTTGTTTGTTTGTGCGTGCGCGCGCGTGTGTGCGTGTGTGTCCGCCGGAGTCCAAAGGGAAGTGTTCGCCGCCTTTGCGCTCGCGTTTTTTCCGCCACATGGACTCGCGCTCTGTTCGGACAAAGGAACGGGATTCGCTTTCGGAGCTTTCTTTTGGGAATTCAAAGATGCGCGTGTCTCTTCCGCGCTCGGCACCGCGTTCTTCTCTGAACGGATATTCACGGAGACGCTGAAGTGCCGAAAACACCGAGTCGAGCCCGGCGCTCACTCGTCTCCACTTTCAACTCGGATATTTTTTTTTTTTTTTTTTTGTCCCGTCCCGTCCCGACACGGCGCTCGCGCTCCGTCCTTTGTGAGTTCGAGCGAGAGGAAAACACCGCTCGTGCTCACGGAGCACCGGATTTCACACTTCTCATTCATTACCGGTAAGAAGTTCTGAACTTTATTTATCCCGCTTCACGTGCGTGTGTGTCCGAGTTTTGTAATCATTTACAAATAATCATCTCGTGCACATGAGTCAGGGAGACATTTATGGCAATCGCGTGCTCACAAAAAAAAAAAAGTTGTTTGTAAACATGTTTGTGTGCGTTTCCTCGGTTGCCTCGTGAGCAGTCCGGTGACCGGATCGGCACGAACTTCACTTGACTTCACACCACACTAACGTGCGCGAGACGTTACTCGATTAGAGTTCGCGTTCCTTCCTGTCTAAACGTCTGTATTTCCGGGATATTTGTCATTCATTAGTGATTTTTTTTTTTTTTGTAAATACATGTATATCATGGGACTTTCCTCTTAGCTGACCTTTGTGGATTTTTTTCTTCTTCTTCTTCTTGTTCGGCGTCTATTCAAAGCGAAAACACACCACGATTCTGTGGAAGCGGCGGCTTTCTCGGAAATGCACGTGTTCTGTTTTTCATGTCAAGTTTTGTCGGAGCTCGCGATCACGATCCGCGCTGCATTTCGTTTTCTCCCAAAGCGCAGATACGGCTAGATTTATTGATTTGAAGCCTCGCCCTTTTTTCCAGACGGTAAGCTCACCTTGTGCTCGCGACTTTGCAGTTAAGCGCGTTTGGAGGTCACGCGCACACCGCCATTTCGCTGTTTTTTTTTTGTGTTTGTTTGTTTTTGTTTTTTTTTGGCCCCCAGTAGTGGAAATAACAGCTCACCTTCATACATGAGACGCGATTTAAAGTCAGTTTGCATTGCATTTAATTTGTTTTCTGGCCTCGGAAAGGCACGTGCGAGGCAAAGGAGGAGACGAGAATCGTAGTTTATACGAAATATCTCGCGTGGTCTCTCTGCGCTTTTTTTTTTTTTTTTTTTTTTTTTTTTTTTTTTCTTCTTTTCTTTCCTTGCCTACGTGAGCTGTCTCGCCTTTTACATATAAGTTGTTTGTCTCGTTCTTGAGGTTTTTTTTTCCCCCCCCCAGACAGTCCTGTCCTCTTTCGTCGCTCAGACGCTGTTTTTTCTTTTCTTTCTTTTTTTTTTTTGTGTTAATCTCTCAAACCCAGCTTCGCCTTCCCACGTAACGGAAAACAAAAAGTGCATTGTAAAAACAAAGGCACGTTTTATAGCGTGCGTGTGTTTTTATGTGCACGCAGACCGGCCCCGGCGTCGTCAAATCCTCCAATAATTCCCCGCCTGTGGGCGCGAGATTCGCGGAAAAGGCATAAAGTCGTAATTGGACTTTGCAGGCTGCGTCCCAAACCACCCAGTGTAGTGTGTCAAAACAGCAGACCACCACACCAAGGGTGTTAGGATTGCCTGGAGAACAAGCCACGCCCCCCAGAATGGTGCTAGGTACTAGTTCAGTGTCTCTAGTCATTTTGCTACATGTGTCTTTAACAGTGATCTCACTGGATGAAGGTTAAAGTCAGGCTCGAGGTTCGGTTCTACAGCTTTCTCAGAAGAAAAAAAAAAACAGCACCAGTGCAAACGCTACCCTTCCTTGTCAGTATGATGGCACCCCTGTCGTATCTTTTGTTCCTGGAAGCCTGTGTGCCTTTTTTTTTTTTTTTTTTTTAAAAAGAGATTTGCGATACGTAATTGGAGCGTAATTTACTTTTTTTCGAGGAACGTTTTAAAGTACACTATGTACGCGTTTTTTTTTTCTTCCAGGTAACAGCTACCTGTAAAGGGACAGAAGGTGTACTAGAATTTAGTCCCCTTTTCCCTCACAGTGTATGATCATGAAAATAAACAACTCGCTTCGCTCTCGTGAGACGTTCGAACACACCACAGTTGGATTTAATTTCATTTCAGTATAATGGTGTGGAAAAAGTACCCCGTTAATGCAACACCACTACACCAGTACCAACCTTTCATATGAACCGAGTCACGCGAATCGCTGTGAAGTGCGACACCGTGATGTCAAATTCCTACGTTTTTTTTTCCTGCGTAAGATTATATCTAGATTTCGGTGGACTGAGTTCTGAATGTGGACCCAGCGAAGTTTTTCACCAGACCCAACCGAGTAATAAAAAACAAACAACTCATAAACGTGCGAAAGAAATTGACGCTTGATCCAGCGTGGCTCCTGTAGATCCTCTGAAGTGTAAATTCTCACTGATGTAAATAATTTTGCTAAAGGCAGCTCATCAGACCAGAGAATAGCTACCGGGCTACAGACTTTAGCTCCGATTTTTTTTTGTGCGTTTATACAAAAAAGTCAGTAACTTTTAAAATGATGCTTAAATAAGAGTGCGTTTATTATCAATGCGTCAAACCGTTAGTCAAAACTGGTGACGTGAAGTGACGTGACGTCACTATGAAAACAAACATCTAAACCGTAAATCGTTAATGGTTAAATAATGAAACAGAAGGTTGTCACAATTCATGTTGTCATGTTAGCCGCTTATTCAGACCTTTTGTGAGCATCGAATTTTATGTATTTCGAACTTTACACACTGTTGAGTAGTTAGCTGGATATATCTATTCTGTGTAAGCTAGTTTCTGTAAAGCAGGCTACAGACAAACTGTGTTTGTTTTCGCACTCATTAGAATTCAGCCCAACATGTTCTGTTAATGGTACTGAATAATGATTAATGTCGAGCGCACCTTTGTTACAGTGCTGTTTGAAAGTTGTAGCTATAGCTACCCATTTATTTCACCAATCCACAAGACACTTGGGGGGGAACAGATTCGCAGAAAAGAGCTGTTTCTTTAGAAGTGTTTGGTCCCCTTCCGCTCCATTTAAAGTGGCATGAAGGCAGGATTCATCAAGCACGTGCGAGTGCACCATTAATCAACTCGTGACTGGAGTAAATAATACGTCATAGCGCGTGCATAATCAGTGTTGCAAGCCAAAACGGGGCTCGAGGCAGCCGTGAGGTGGAAATGGGCCAAAAAAAAAAAAAAAAAACGGGTCCCGGATGAATGTTGCGTCATGGCGCTGGAGCGTGGGTGGCCCGGTGCGACGTGTTGCTCAAGAGGTGAAATTCCACGTCATGTGTCGTGACCGCTTTAATCGCAGGTCGACGGCTGTGGAAAAATAAACAGGCCGCGCAGTCTATCTATCAGCTGCCGGCGGCCCGTTTATTTGGTTTCTCCTACACCCCCTCTGCCCCCCCCCACCCCCCCGTGTTTTTTTTTTTTTTTTTTTACCCCTACCCCGCGCGCACCTCGCCTCCTCTCGCTTTTCCTATCCCCCTCTTTCCCTCCTCCTCCCCCTCCTTCCCTCCCTCACTCCCTCTCTCCATGTTCATCTCCGCTATCCGGATTTGTTTATTTATAGCGCGGGCGGCTCAGCGGGGAGCTCGCGCCTGCCTGCCTGCACGGTGCTCCGCGTGCACGCCCGAGACTCTCAAAAAAAAAAAAAAAAAAAAAAAACACACCAACAATCCAGAAATCGGCTCGCACGTTATGATATCACTCGTATTATAACCGGAAGTGTGTTTTTGCTGCATCAGTGGTGCAAAAACACGTCCAAGAGGGCAAAGTTCCTTTTATTTAAAAACACACACAAAAAAAGGTCAAAGGTCAAAAGGGATCGGGTGGCTGTTTGAGTTACGCGCACGTGGGTCCGGGATTAGCGCGCGCCTTTGTTTAGGAAGTGTTTTACTCAGAGGAACAAATGAAAAGAAAGAAACGAGGCTCTTTTTTTTTTTTAACTTATTATTTTCAATCCGCGTGCTAAAGTCGGGTTGCCTCCTTAAATAGGTTTCTTTGTAAAATTCCAGTTTGTTGTTGCTCTCTGCTTTATGTTCATCCGCGCACGAGCGCTTTGAGCGGAAATATCTCGCGCGAGAGCCGACGTGAGGGAGAAATAAAGCGCGAGGCGCGACGGGGGACAAGATCACCTCGCGCTGGCGCGGATCGCGTTTCAGAGCCGAGTTGGCTCGCGCCGCAGACGTCACGGGTTTTGAATGGAAGCCTTGCCTTCCCCGGGACGCGCGCGGCCCCCTCGGGACGGCAGCGCTGAAACGCGAGAGCTCGTTCCGTCTCGTCTCGTCTCTCATCGCCTCGCTTCACCGAGTCTCTCTCTCTCTTTCTTTCTCTCTCTTTCTTTCTCTCTCTTTCTCTCTCTCTCGCTCTCTCTCTCCGTGCCGCAGCAGGGGCGCCCGGAGCGACGCCCACGCATTGTTTTCTTTTCTTCCTTTTCGTTGTGTGTGTGTGTGTGTGTGTTTTGTTTTGTTTTGTTTTTTTTTTCCAACAGCCAGCGCGAGGGACGGAACACCACTGGAAAAAAAAAAAAAACAGCACAGTGCACGCGATGTTATACGCGATGTCATGGCGGAAAGATAAAGCCGTGCATTGCGTTATCAGATTAGTTTTAAATCCGTGAACTCACACACTCACACACACGACTTTTATTTTCAGTAAGTGTTCCAAACTGCATACTGAAGTAGTAGCAGGCTGTAATACCTGACACTAAAACCATACTAAGGGATTATTGTTATTATTATTATTATTCTGTATTTCTGTTTTTCTGAATCTGGATTATGTCTAAGCTTCTAAACTCACCTGAATGTCTTTACAATAAAATCTCTCATACACACTTCAGAAGTAGACAATTGACCATCACACTGGTCCTCAAGCGCTATCCATCAGACTCGGGTTAGTAGCTAGGAATAAAATCCGCAAACATGCGCGTCAAAAATTTCCTACTTTGTGAACTATTGATCCTAACGTAGTGTTCTACGCTGTGTAACAGGATACACACTAGTGTGTGATTTCAGACGAAGCCTTTCACAAGACCGCGTCGTGTTTTGACTCTACACTGTTTTCAGGATCTAAGTAGTCTCGTCAGAGCGTGTGACCTTTACAGCACCATTAGCGTGACACTGTTTTGTTACAGTTGTGTGCGTGTGGTTTTGGAAATCACCATGTCATGCTGAAATAGTTTGAGACTTCCAATATCTCACCTCTTAGAAACTTCTTTGTATAAAACCATGGTCATATTGGCCTAAGCATCTCACACACACACCGGCGCGTGCTCTTTCCCCTCCTTTCATAACACTAAAGCAGCCGTGCAGAGACCAGAGAGTGCTTAAGTGCTGCGAAATGAGACTTGGATGCCACACAAGAACGTTTCTAATGATGCGTGCACGTCCAGAGGTTCTGGAAGTTTCCTGAGACGAACATGCGGGAAAATAAGTCCCAACCTCCCCACACACACACACACACTGTAGTCACTCCCAGAAAATGTTTAATATGTGTATATACACCTATGTGTGTGTGTATGTGTGTATACACAAACCTACACTTGGGCACTGTTTCTGTGCACAACATCTAATATTGTAGACGTAAATATTAAGAGGAAGACGGTTCAGGATTACTCCAATCCCCCCCCCAACACACACACACACACACACACATCCTGTGCACTCTTCCACGAAGTTGTCTAAGCTCACAAGCTGTGAAATGGTGGTGCCGCGTGAGCTGTTCGAGAGTAATAGCGTAGGAGCTCGCAGGCTCGGCAACTGAAATCTCGCGCGCTCGCTCTCTCTCTCTCTCTCTCTATCCTTCTCTCACTGTTTTCTGACAGCGTATTGGTCAAGGATGAATAATTTACACTTTTGTGATCAGTTACCGTTAGAATACTTTATAGTGTTGATTGCAATATAAAAAATAAACAAGGTAAATAGCCCTTATGGGGGGGGGGGGGGAATCACGTTTTTCCACTTGTCGCTGTGTTATTGTGGATGTGTGATCACGTGATTGAAGATTTAAGACTTTGTCATCCTTTTTGGACAACAATATTGTCCAAAATATATATAGATATATAATGGGGGAGTCAAAGTGCATTTCATCATGTTATGCCCATGTGTGAGGATGTGATCACAGGTGAAAAAATAAAACCATATGAATAATTATGATTCACGCGCAAAGAAATGAATCACATATGAGGAAAAATAAAAACACACGTGACACATACCATGAAGTGAAGTGTCTAAAAGCCACGTGTGACTTGTCTGTCTGTTTCAAAGCCTACGTTTAAACAACTGAAGAATGTATCAGCAGTTAGAATCCTAAACACAGCCCTGAAAGTGACCCCTCCTCTGGCCACCAGCTCGCCTGGAGTTTGATCTTGAACGTGTGCTGTTGTTCTTGGCATGTTCTCTCGCTCTCCGTTGGAGACAAAGATCCCGCGGGCGCACGAGAATCTGAACCACCCCCCCCCCCTCCCCCATCACCAGGGTAGGCTAATCGTTTATCCAGGCCGCTTTGTCCTTCATGGCAATAACCTCTTTCTTTCTTTTTCTTTCTTTTTTTTTTTTTTCACCAAGACTGTTGGCTGTGTTTTTTTTTTTTTTGTCATTCTGCTGCTTTCCTGATCATGATTTCTCTCGCCAGTTTATGACTGTGTTTAGTAGTATGGTGTGTGTGTGTGTGTGTGTGTGTGTATAGCGCTAACACACTCGGGACAGTGAGCACGTCTGGAGTTGGAGTTGTTCATTGACAGAAGCATGGATAGCAGTGTTAACTCCTAAGCAACAGCCACCACATTTTTTTTCCTCACCAAAGTGAAACAAAAATGAAATGATGTGGTGCTGGTGTGTTGTGATTCTGAAGAGAAGCTGCCATGGCTGCCATGTTAGCTAGCTAGTGGGATTTCTGGTAGCTATGTAGAAATTTCTTCACTGTGTTTAAGTAAATGAGCAGGCAGATTTTGTGTCCACACTGACCGCTGCTTCTGTGTTCACTTGCATCTAACTGTTGCATCTAGAACGTTTTTGTTTTTTTTTTTTCAAATCTATTTTTTTTATTACAAAGCTAGGGTAAGGCTAAAATAAATGTTTTTGTTGTCGCAGGCAAAAATCGCATGTCGTACAAAATTCTTTGGTCGTGAGTTGAGATTTGATTGGGATGTCGGACAGAGTGACTAATGATGATCTTAAATTATGCCAAAATGGACACTTATTTGCAGCACTGGAATGTGGCCTAGTGTATTAATATACTAATTAGAACAGTGTAAAACATTTGGTTTGTTACGTAGCCTGGGACTTTTATTCTATTTTATTTTTTTTTGATGGATTACACCACCGCAGCAAGCCATGAACTTTGAACTTCCTGTGAGCTCACCACAGTGCAGCAGTTTCACTTCTTATCACGTTAAATGACCACAAGCTGAAATCTGCCCATGCTTTCTTTATTTGTAAAGGCGGAAATCTGAACTCTGTGCTACTAGTAGGTGGATTGGCGATTCTAAATTGCCCTAGGTGTGTGTGTGTGTGTATGCTGTGCTGAGATAGGCCAGGGTGTATTCACACCTCGCACACAGTGTTCTTGGGATATGTTTCTGATCCACTGATGACCCTGACCAGGATAAAGCGCTCGCGTCATATATTTGTCAACCGTCTCAGAAGCCACACCTCCTCCTTTTACCACAGGATTTATGAGGTTTTATGTGCCTAAATCCACACCTCAAAACTGGCACATTTTACACTCTCTCATCTTTTGCGTGCCAAGGTTTTTTTTTATCGCCTGTCTCGCTGCCGACACGGAGCGACGCAGCTGCTCACACGCCTTCCTTGTGCCCTTGGCATCTCCCCATGAGAGTCACACATACACAGCTTTAAAAACAAAGTCTAAACGAAAACGCAAAACGGCTTTGTTTGTTTTTCACCGAATTAATGGGGAAAAAAAAAAAAAAGGAGTGTGTGTAGGCTTTGATTGTTCATATTTGTAAATACTTGTCCTTGTTCCACAGTCTAGTTGCACAATCATTGGCGTGTGATATTGTCCTCAACATGGCAAACAGTTAGGTCTTAATTTATTAGAATTAGAAAAAAATATTAGAATTAAGGCATTAGGTTTATAAAGGGGAACTGCTAGACTATTTCTATTTTATAGCAGTTCTCATTTTTTTGGTCTACAGGTGTACTAGAAAGTAAAACTTCTTTCAGGCACTTTTTCCATCTTCTTCATATCAATCAAACGCATGTGTTTCAACAAGGACATAATGGATGCAGAAAGTTTATATAATAACATCCTGATAAAGTTTATTAAACTGTTGACACATGCACCAAACCTCGAGCCTGTTTAACGGGAAAACCCGGCAGATTTCCACATGTTTGTATTGAGTCTTGATTTAGAGCCAGGTTACTTTTAGCACTGAACAAAGGCGCCTCCGAGAGTGTCGCTTTGCGATTGATTGCCTTTGAGCTGCATTTTCTCCTCTAGAAGGAGGTGAGCGGTCTCCCACTGAAGCAGCCCGGGACGCATAATGTACTCACTAGCGAGCGGGGTCGTTAAGAGAGCGGAAAACGAGCGCGCAGGGGAGCGTGTGGCCGAACGATCCGCTCGGATTAGTCTTTAATGGACAGAGGGAGGGAACTGCAGCTCAAAGGGGAAAGCTAGAATTTATGCAGAGGATTTTCTGATGTGCTAATGGGAATTAAAATAGTTTTGTCACTGTTAATTTCTTGTGTGGATTATGATCCAGATCCTGACTATAAAGTGTCTTTGTAGAAATAAAAGGGCTTTTGAATTAAAAAAAAAAATTTGTATGCTAGTCTACGTAGGCTGTTATTATAATCGACTGTTTTTTATTGTGATCACGCACAGCGAGGCTGAAATGGCAGGCCACGAACCCTCCCTGTTTAAACGTTCTGGCCTTGTTGCTACATGGGTTGCCATGGAAGTGACGAAAACACTCCAGCAGCGAGAGGATTTTGTGCGCGTGAGGCCGAAGCCCGCTTTGATTGATGAGACCGGGGGCGGCCTGCCTCCCTCCTTCAACGGCAGCGGCCGAGACCGCATCTGCAGATAAGAGCCCCGGGTCTGCCTTATTGAAATCCGAGGGCTCTGTAGAGCCATCAATAACGGAGGCGCGGCTTGCAAGCTCAACAAAGCTCCGCTTTTATGTCATTGCCAAGCGGTGGGGCTGGGTGATAGCATCTTTCCCTCAGTGGCGCTATGATGAAATTCCCCCTCCTCCTCCTCCTCCTCTGCGGGCGCCGGGCATTTTGTGTGTGTGTGTGTGTGTGTGTGTGTGTGTGTGTGTGTGTGTGTGTGAAGGAGGAGGGTGAGCAGTGGACGGCGGCATTCCTTATCAGAGTGCTTGTGACTAGATAACAATGTCACGTGGTCTGAATCCTGCTCCGCAGCCTGGATACGGGCCATGCGAACGCAGGCGTCTTTAGCAGAGACAGTCAGACTGAGGCCTGACCGGAGAGACTGTTTGCTTTTCTTTTCTCTCCCTCCTTTATTTTTTAAATTTTTTTTATTTATTTATTTTTTTTAACCAAGCACTCATTCCGTCCTGCCAGACTGGTTAAAAAACCTTGAACTGGAACTATGTGAAAACTGTGCGTTTGTGAGAAAATGAAAAGATATGACTACGTTTTCCAAAAAATTGGAAACATGAAAACGGCACGATTATTAAAGATATAGAATGAAAAGCTATATAACAATGAAAGTTTGGCTATTTTAATACATGAATTCCACTTGAATTTTATTTTTCCTTTCTTAGGAAGACAGTCAAGGGATGGTGCTGACTAGAACATCCAACGTGAACTAATCAAGCAATAGAAGTCGTGATTCAAAGCATGGTAAGGAGTTTTTTAAGACTGCTTATCATATGCATCATTAAAAAAATGGATCCCTTGATGATATTCCTTTCTTCCACTCACTCCCTTTTTTAACTGCCATAATAAAACATAAGTTTTCCACCCTTCCTGTTGTGCATCAGTCCTCCATATGACATTTCTATTACCTGCCAGTTGTTTTCTCGATTATTTACGTATGTAGGCAGTAGGGATCTGTGTAATCTAAATCCCCACCATCTTATTGGCATAGACGCATGATGCGGTCTCTCTGGGGCTTGATGGGAAGACAGATCTGAGCTGTCTGCTGGGCATCATCTACAGCATACATCAAAGCCCCGTCTGCCCCCGCAGAAGCCTTGGAGAGGCCGACTTTTATGAACAATTTCCCTCTTGTGACCTTGACTACATTGCGCCATCTGCACCATTCAGACTTTAGTGTGGGATACAAAAAAAAAAAATCACCCTTTGCGACTCGTTATTTAAATCTGACTTTATGCTTGAGTTGTGTAAGTTACCCTTGGTATTGATTATGAAATTTGACTACAAATATGAAACTTTATAATTGTAGTTATAGAAATGTACATGTTTTCTTGTAATCAATGTTTGCTTTATCATCATATCCGTTTACTGTGATCCACTTGAATTAACTGGAGTTAATAATTTTGGGGTTGAACTGGCTTGCTTTTTCATCTCTTTTCCTTCCAGGTGGATGCAAGTGCAGCCTGCAGAATGAACCCACTCACAGCACTTGGCTTTGATCGGAGCAGCCTAATACGGGAAAGCCTCCATGTTCACGGGGGAATGGTTTATCCGCCAGGAATCCAAACCCTGCCAACAGAAAAAGGCTATGACCGGATTCCAGAATTACTCTATAAACCTGATGTGTCGCTGGACAGCAGAAAGGCCACTAATGGCTATGTTGGACTTTATAAAACCCCAACACCGGGGATTCAGAAACCTCTGGTTGTGCCTGGAGCCAGTCCAGAAGCTTTGGGCTTGGAAAGGCGTGTCGGACCTGTTGATAAGCCCTCTGACCTGGGATTAAATGGTGGCAGCAGCACCGGCTACCTGCGTCTCCCGTGGACGAGCCCTTACCATGAGGCGGGACTGTATCCCTTTCTAGACTCCAGCAAGTATGCTGCTCTGAATATGTACAAAGCATCTTTTATGTCACAGCCTTCACCATACCTTCCCCAACACCTGGCCTACCAGTCGCTTTGTCCTGGGGCAGGAGGGAGCGCAGCCGGTGCTGAGCGCTTGTTCTACATGCCGCCTTATCCTCCGGCCCCCATTTCGTCACCTCTTGCCCCTCCTTTAAGAATTTCCACAGCTACAGTAGCCCCTACAGCACTGTCCCCACTGGTGCATCATCAGGACAAAACCTTACAGAGTATTGGTCCAAGGATTCACCATGAGCCCTCTGCATTTGGGCAGCAAACCTTACATCAGCAAGCTCAGTCCCACCACCAGGCACAAAGTGAGAGGCAACATTCTAGCAGTGGAAATATTAATAACAGCAGCAGCAAGTCCAATCGAATCCCTTCCAGCAAGAGCTTAAGCAGCAGTAGCAGTAGTAGTAATACCATTAGTAGTAGCAGCAGCACCAGTAGTAGTAGTGCTAGCATAACCAGCAACTCCAGTGCCAGTATTCCTGTAGTCTCAAGCCCTTCTCTGGGGATGCAGGCACCTCGCTCCACTCCACGACCCTCCCACCCCTCTGGTGCTCCCCCACCTCTTGTGGACAGCACTTCAGACTTTCAAAAGACCGTATTTCGGAGTCCATCATCCTCTTTCTCAACCTCATCCACTCCGGCGGTTTCCCACCCATTCTACATATCCCAAGAGCATCGCTCCCCACTAAGGCCTGCTAGTCAGAAGCCCAAGTCTAAAGAAGGGAGTTCAGAGCAGCACAGGAGTGGAGGAAGCGAGAGGAAAGGCTGTAGTTCACCGATTAAAACCTCCACTGAGAAACCTGTACAGCAGGGGCCCCCTACCAAAGACCCAGCAGACAAGCCATTAGACCTGTCTGCCAAGATCATGGATTTTGAAGGACCTCCTAATGGATTTCCTCCAAAGCTGGAGGCTTTAGCAAATCTGGGCTATTCTCCCAACTCTCGTTATGGACTTCCTCCGAGCAGAGAGCTGCTAAAAGAGACTCTTTCCCCCTCATCCTCTGCTGTCAGCACTTCTTCTAAAACTCCAGAGAGGCCTGAGATTATTAGCACTTTACACTCTTCCTGGGTGGTGCCAAGCACAACCCAGCCACTCTGTTCCGAATCCAACCACAACAGAGGTTCCACGGTCATCAAAAATAAGAATCTGGAGCATGTCAGTTCACAGCCAAGGAGCTCTTCGTGTCCAAGGATTGGAGAACCCAACAACAGTGTCATATCAAACCCTGCTCCTGTTGTTGTAACATCAGCATGTCGTCCATCATCTGCCTCACCATCTCCTAAGGTGAACGGTGATTGGCCAAAGTCTGTGTCCACCCCACCAGAGAAGGTGCAATCCACTAATCGTGGTAGCAGCCAGTCATCGGCCTCAAAGCCTGTGAAGACCCCTAAAAAATCAGATACGCCTGAAATTGGCTTCAAACCCCAGCAGCCTCACATAGAAAATGGACATCCTCCTCCTCACCTCTACATGACCCAAGGGGAAGCCTACTTGCCCACTAGCTTGGCATATGCTAACAGATACCTTCCATACTCTGTTCCGGAAAGCATGTCACTCCCACACTTGCAGTTGCCCAGCAAAGGGCCAGTGTACCCCCATCCAGTTCTGCTGAACAGCAACAGCTTGTATTCCAATCGTTTGCCTCATAAGCCTGGTCTTCCTTATGGAATACCACCTAGTCATGGAGAGTATGTAACCTACCATGATTCCCAAGAAATGGTACATCCCCTAATGTCTCCCCACTTGCCTCTTGACCCCAAAGTCAATGAGCGACTTGAGCTGAGGTCCAGGCCTCAGGAGAAGTCTTGGCAGCATGAGGAGTCCCCTTACAAACAGCACAGTATGTCGGACACAGACACGCGCTACACAGCTGAGAGGGAATCTGAGGGGCCAGAAGTTCTGGGCTGTAAACCCCACACAGCGAGCAAAGATGACATCGTCTGCATTGACCTGGTCCAAGACGACACAGATGGCAGTCCTGAGCCAGACAAGTACAGCACTACACCTGCCAAGCAGAGAGAGCCCACCAAGCCAGCCGGCAGCAGCACAGGGGACGGGACGAGGAGTACTGGTAATTCCAAAGTGAAGGAGCCAGAACTCATGCAGATCCTGCGCTCTAGCCAGCCAGTTGAATACAAGCCAGCTGAGGCTGAGCGGCGGCCAGATCCCTGCAGTCCTCCAGAGCCACAGGAGCGAGCTGAGTCTCCTGGGCAAAGCCAGGGCGAGGAGAGTTCCAGTGAGCACAGCCCACTGCCTCCTTTGCTGGAAGAGCAGACTCTGCGCTGCGCCAGGACCTCCGGCGACAGGGTCCGACCGGACGCCGCAAATTTCAAACCCGATAGGCATCATGCCATCCGGCAGTATATGGATCTGGGCAAAGAACGAGAAAACATGGAATCTCCTGAGGATGAGGAAGACGGACATGGGTGCTCTAAAAACAAACGGTCCAGCCTGGCTAAGAGGATCGCCAACTCGTCAGGATATGTGGGTGACCGTTTCAAGTGTGTTACCACTGAGCTTTACGCCGATTCCAGTAAATTGAGCCGGGAACAGCGTGCCCTGCAGGTAAGCAAGAGATACAGATTTCTGCTGATATATTTTTTAAAATATGAGATTTTTTTAAATACTGAGATCTTAAACACCAAATACAATGTCAGAATGTACTTTGGGTTAAGGTTCAAGTGGTTCTGATGACACACTTTTGTTTCAGTGAAGACGCTTAGTTACTTTCTCGGAAAAGGCCCGTCAGTAAAATTCTTTCAGTTCTCTCAAATACTAGCTCTAACAGCTGTAGTTGCTCTACAAGGCAGTTCTTGCATCAGATTGTCACGCTTAGTCATATTGAAAGCCTCAGTAATTACGGCTGGCTGTTATTCACACACCAGTCCCCCCGCCATCCTCCCCCCTCACTTTTTTTGACACCCTGCTGCAAGGCTATTGAACAGCGGGCAGGTTTTGCGGCAGCCATAAGGGAGGGGAGTTAACACAACGTGTTTTTTTTTGCGCATGTGGTGTGTGTATTAAGGGTTAACACAACATACCATCTAGTAGTAATACTTGAGGAAGCCACTAACCTGCAGGCAAGACCTAAAGACCTGGGAGGGTGTATGTCACTGATTTAAGAGCTATACGTAGCTGCACACTGTCTTCTATGCTGCGCACACACATACACACACACACACACACACATCCCAGGCTTGCTGTGTGCGCAGTGGCAGCCCTCCCAGCTTAAGTGAAATCCGGCCCATTCATTTCTGATGGGGAAGATTAGAGGTCTTCAGCAGCGAGACGAGTGCTCTGCCTGGCAGTCATTAGTACACACACACACACACACACGCAGTGAAGACGGATGGGCAGTAGGCGTTTTAACGAACGCCATATTCTATCCATGATGGACTGAGGACTTTTAAAGAAAACCGTATGCGATGGTTTCCTGGATTTAGAGTTCTGGCTTAATATAAACTATTTATAATGTCCTCTCTTGAGGAGAGTCCTAAGAGGACTAAACTTTGAATTTTTAGGATGTTTTTCAGCTTAAATATTCATTAAAAAAAAACAAAAACGAATGTGCACTTGACACCTGTCTCAACCTGTAAATTCATGTAGCTTTATTTAACATATAATGACATACATATTATAGTGAATTTAACTGACACATTCATGTAAGCAGAACAAGAACAGGAAACATGTTCCTTTATTGTTTTCCTAGCTAAAACAGCGTAAACTCCGTCATAACGATGGCCCTGTGTTTATGTTTGCTAATTTTTTGGAAATCAATGTTTCTGTGTTTAAATGATTGTGTTTACTGGGAAAAAAATGATTTTGAGCACACGTTCTAATCACTTAGATCGAAGTCCTATCAGCAGAGGACAGTAATTTCAGTCAGCCAGCCGCTAACTGGGAGGTTAGTGCTTTAATATTTTTTTTCATTGCTAATCAAAGGTAAAATGAGTAACACTTGGTGTTGTGCACCACACAGAAGGTTGCGTAGTGACTCAGATTGTTGTGCGTTTCATGCATTTAGGGAAAATGAATCCTGTGGCGTGACATTGACATTTTTTTATTTCCATATGCAAATGTAATGATTTAAAGTACATTTAGCTTTGCGCAAAGGTTAGCGGTGAAGTGTGCAAAATTTGCATCTAGCGTTCCTGGTCATAGATTGCATGTGTGTGTGTGTGTGTGTGTGTGTGTGTGTGTGTGTGTGTGTAGCGAGCAATGATGCGTTTCTCCGAGCTGGAGCTGAAAGAGAAGGAGGGCTGCGCGTCTTCCAGCACCGGGCCGTGGAGAGAGCGAGAGAAAGAGAGAGACAAGAGTTTGGCTGAGAGCCAGCGTGGAGAAACAGAGTGGGAGCCGAGCCAGCGCTGCTCCAAACCTCCAACAGAGCAGCACAACGGTAACACACACACACACACACACACACAATCACACTTTCACTATCTCTATGCTCTCGCTAGCTGTGTGACATTCTTAGTCTCCATCTTATTGGGCAGCAATTTAACTGAAAACGAAACCGTCACGTTTGGGAGACATTTCAATTACCAGTGTTTGTTCACTACCTGAGTTTCCTCAGCACTGTTGAACTCAGGCTTGTGATTGGTCAGAAGGTGTTGATTAATTTTCTGTACCAGCAGCTTGTTCTAATACGTTATCGTTTCTATAGTAACAGCTCATTCACAGGGACTTGTACAGCGAACGCACCACATAAACGGATTAAAAAAATCGTATCTATATAGTGATGTTTTCTTAGTGTAAGGAGACATTTATTCAACATTTATGGAAGGAGTCTCCAGTGTCAGCACTTGGTGACAGTCAGAAGTTAAAGCAGTCATGTTAAGTGTTTTGACATCTTCAGGACAGAGTTTACAAGTTTATGCTTTGCGCTTTCTCGGTAACGGGCTGGTGACAGAACGACTGTTTATAGCTATTTTAACATAAGCCAGAACAGGAACTAACATGTTTTTCCGACATTCCGCAACGTTAAACGCTGGAATAAACAGATTAAAATTACGACATGTCGTTCGTTCATATATAAATTTATAATGACTTTGTAATCATTGGCAAATGGCTATGGTATAAGAGGAATACAACACTTTTGTACATGCTTTTATAGGAAACTAATCAACTGTGGGATGATAACAGTAACTCCTGTTGTTGATTATTTTGCTATGAGTGTTTTATTACTTAGTTAAACCATGCGAGGATTTCTCTGAACGCAACTAGACTGCTGTTCACTGAATAACAGCTAGCTATAATAACTAGCGCTTCAGTCACCAGCAAGTTAGCAGCTAGCATCGTTGCTGCATAAGGTAGCCTCATAAACTGCGCTATGTTAGCTAGTTAATTTTAACTACGGAATCACAGAAACCACAAACACAACCTGAGTTTAATCCATAATGTTTACTCCATCATGTTTATTACTGTGCTAAAATTTTGCCAAATGTCTGATGAAAGCTGCCTTCCATACAGTACAGTCTTTATTAAAAAAAAAAATGTAGCATGTCTCGGGAATCGTCTCACCATCGGGCTTTCTCTTTCTGGTTTCATGCCCTCACCCTATCTGTCTATCTGTCTGTTAGCCGCTGTTTCTCTCTCAGTTCTCTCCATCACTACTCTGTCGTCTATCTCGTGAAAAAGGGACAGTCCCTTCTGCTGTGGCTCTCCACACAGTAGCGCCAACCCAGCGCGGTAAACAGCACTTCCTCCCCCGCTGCACTCAGACAAAAGACCCACACACACACACACACACACACACTCACACGCACACACTCTCTTCGATCAGCACGTGGTGTTTTGCTATCTGTTTTCCTCTCCTGCTAATGGAACGATGCCATTATATTTGCAAATTTGCATAAATGTGGCAGTGACCTCCCTCTCCCCGGAGAAGAGTGTGTGTGTGTGTGTGTGTGTGTGTGTGTGTGTGTGTGTGTGTGTGTGTGTGGGGAGAGGTGGAGGTGTGAGGACGGTGTGTGTTTAGGGGGTAAAAGTCTTGGCTGACTTTCTCTCTGTTCCGGAGGTATCTCTCTCTCTGTCTGTCTTTTTTGCTCTCTTTGTGTCTGTCTCTCTTTCTCTCTCTCTCTCTCTCTCTCTCTCTCTCTCTCTCTCTCTCTCTCTCTCTGTTATTAGTGGACATTTTTCACCGGAACAGTCTCGCTAACTCCCCCCCCCCCACCCACCCCCTTCTATCCGGGCGCCACGGAACAGGGTTGCCATGGAGACCCACTTTGGCGGAGAGTTGCCATGGAGCTGACGTAGCCATGAATTATGGGATGCATGTGTCACGAGATGTCCGTGTGTGTGTGTGTGTGTGCGTGCGCGCCTGGGGCACAACAAGCAGCCTTCTTGTCTGGGCCAGCAGAAGGGCAGGCCCACTGGAGCGTGTGTGTGTGTGTGTGGCTGTTTCAGGGGGTTCCAGTGAGTAACCTCAGAGGAATTAGGATGGTAAAATTGTGTGTGTGTGTGTGTGTGTGTGTGTGTGTGCACGCCTGTTGCGGTTAGAAATGGAAAGTGTGGTGGCTAAAGTTGGAAAGTCCGTGCGTGTGCTGATAAAAGGAAGTGTGTGAGAATGTGAAGGGTGTAAAAATGTATTTAAAAATTGCATTTGAAATTTAATTAAAGATTTAATACTTAAAATGGAGAAGCAAATAACTGAGTTTATTATGAACTTAGTTTCGGTTTGGTTTTAATTATTTACCCACATTAATGCGATCATCATTAATATTTATTTGTTTGTCTGTATGTTTGTTTGCTTGTTTATTTATTGAAATTATGAAAGTATTCACTCAAACATCTTCCACTTGGTTCTGAAAAATGCATCACTCTTGACGCTCACTACATAGGGTGTAACCTAAATGGAATCGTCCGCCCTATGTAGTGCACTTCATGTGCAGCCATGGAGATGTTAGTAGAGAAGTTGTTTAAATTTACAATTCATGGGGGAAAAACTACCTCTCGGGATCTTAAACATTCCACTGTTTTCAAATTCAAACTTTTGAGTTGTAGTGAAAAATTTAAAAAAGTGTCTGAGCAGTGAAATTTCTTCTGACATCCCTCATACAGACTGTGTGTGTGTGTGTGTGTGTGTGTGTGTGGGGCAGTGGGTCTGGAGAGCGAGCCCCTGGTGGGGTCTGTTTTTGATCCACGCTGCCGCTTGGAGACGTTTTCAAGAAGCCTTTTACTGCCACGCACAGCGGAGAGAGGGGGGTGTCGGAGAGCTGGAGTGCTGCCTAAGCTCTCAGCACGGATGTTTCAGGCTAATTTAAGCTCGGAGTGTGTGTGTGTGTGTGTGTGTGTGTGTGTGCGTGTGTGAGAGAGAGAGAGAGAGAGAGAGACAGAGAACCCGCTCTAAAGGGTGTGGTGAAGCTAATGCAAACATGAGGGTGTCCAGGAAAAAGGGGGAAATGGGGGAAGTGTGAGGGTGGGTGGGTGTAAGTGTGTGTGTGTGTGTGTGTGTGTGTGTGTGTATGTGTGTGGTTTCCTCTAGTTCTTCAGCTCCAGCTTTATCTTTCAACTCTAAACAAAAAGACATGTTGTGGTTAACACGTGTTGGTGTGTGCATGCAGGTGGGAACCGTGTCCCCGTCCTGCAGCGCTGTGGCCCTCCAGAACGAGACGTGAGGGAGGAGAGGAAGGAACACAGCCAAGCTCACCAGGAAGCCAAGCGCACGGCTGAGGACAGAGAGAAGGATGGAGAGAAAGAGCGAGGGAGGGAGAGAGAGAGAGACGAAGACGAGGAGGAGGAGGAAAAGGCCATCGTGCCGGCCAAACGGGCTCGACTCATGCCAGGTAAAGAGCGACCTCTTCCTTTCATTCCGTCGTGTGTGTGTGTGTGTTCTCTTTGATCGTCTCAATCTTTTTTTTATTTAATTTTTTTTATTGGCATCACATGTTTTGTATAAACCCACACGTGGTGTGTGTGTATGTGTGTGTGTGTGTGTGTGTGTGTGTGTCTGTCTGACACTTTGGGTCGCCGTGGCTTTGTGCTCGGCCTAAAGGGCGTTTTCATGGCTGACATCAAAACAGCCTTTGTGTAGCGCTACTCTTTTCAGCATTCTCCCAGCCTACGTGTGTGTGTGTGTGTGTGTGTGTGCGAGCGCTTGTGCATGTGCTTAAATCGTAAATCTGTGGTTTTTAATGTCTGTCTTGGGGGAACTCGACAACAGAAGCCCTAAACGTCCCAAAGCAGAAATTTCAGTTTGGGGAATTTCTACTTCCTGTTTCTCTTCAGGTTTTCGGCTGCCACTGGATGAAAAAAGTTGTTCCATGACGTAAATTGTGTACGTGTTGCTGTAGTGATGTTGGCAAAAAAATAAAAAAAATTTGAGCAAAATGATATCAGCTACAACCAAGTCATGTTGCACAACAGATTTAGACATTTAGTAAACTTATTGTGTAAGAACTTATTATTTACACTGTTATTTTGTCAATCACCAGTACTAGGGAATAATTAGCTAGCTAACCTAATTAATGTTAGCATGCGTGTGCATTTCGTGTTATCTCTATAGTCTTTGATCTTTAACTTATATTTTGTAGATCATTGTGTGTATGGAGTTCAAGCTGTTTGCTTTCCAAGCTTCCAAATGTAACAGCTTTAACGGTGCTAAAACGTAACAGTGAAAATTTGGGGAAATTGTTTTTGTTGTCGCTGGTGGTGGTTGCATTTGTTTTGTCGTCGTGTCAGTGCGAAAAATATCTAACATCTAATGTCTTGCGTTTACATACCACATACAATTCACAATACAAACATCAAGGTTTGTGTGAAGACGTTTTTGTTGTTCGTAGCGGATGTTTTGCACAAACGCAATTCGTTTTGAGAAAGTAGACGAACAAATAAAAATCTGTTAACAATGTACACATTGATATCAGTAATTATTCATTTTGAGATGTTGATTTGTGCCGATTAACGTAAGTGGTATCAGAAATTAGTGCCGTTTTCTGTCCGTCTCATTTCTTCAGCACACCCTGAGGTGTTCTCAAAAGTTTTCTTTTTTTTTTTTCTCCATTCCTTTTCTCTCGGCCCAACTGCGTTTTTGCTATCTGTTGCGATCCTGTATTAAAAATGGTATATTTTGTTTACCGGCTTGACAGAGGCGTGGCGGCAGCCATCCGAACAGGAAGTGAAGAACCTGAAGGTGTGTATCGAGCTCACGGGCCTGAGGCTCAGCAAACCGCGCCAGCTCCAGCATCTCCAGGAGCTCTGGGAGCGCCATGACAAGCCTGACCTCTGCCCTCGCGACGGGTCGAAGGTCACACCCTGCGCTGAAAGAAAGAGCAAGACAAATGGGGACATAGAGAAAGGAGTGAGGAGGAGGGTGGAGGAGGAGAGGGGGTGGAGCAGAGACACTCTGGCATACGCAGACGCTGATGCAGGTAAGAAAACCGGCCCAAACGTAAAGATTTGCTCCCTTTCCCTTCTCTCTCTCTCTCTCTCTCTCTCTCTCTCTCTCTCTCTCTCTCTCTCTCTCTCTCAGACTGTGGGTGTTTTGAGTCTCTCTGTCCTTTTGTTTTGCTCGGTCAAGTTTTTTTCCCCCTTACTCACTAGTTCTGTATGCATGATGCTAATAAAGAACCCGAAAGCAGCCTGAAAACATTGCAAAAATTTCCAAGTTCCAGTTTTCCGCCTCTTTCTAGTTACATTCTGACTTTGTGACTCTTTTTCTTTTCCTCATATTTAAAGAATCCACAAATGGCTCAAAGTTGTGCTTTGAGTGTCTGTAAAAAAGTTGTTTCCTCCTTAAGTAAAGATCCCAAACGTGGCCAAAACATGCGGCTGATTTTTCAGATAAAAGCTTCCATTTTCTATTTGTCTTTTCGTGTTCTGTGTTCAGAATATCTTTCATTTTCTCTCCATCTCTCTCATTTTTCCTGTCTTTCTTCTTCTGTTTGTAGAATTCTGGCTAAAGAGGCTCAAACACATTTTCAGATTCTTTCTTTCTTTCTTTCTTCTTAGCTTTGTTCTGAGTCTGCTTTTATCTGTCTCTTTGTATCTCTAGCTCCATCTGTGTGATGTAAGTAAGGGACCCGAACGCGACCCAAACACACACCATGGGACTAAAAAAAACGATCCCAAACACACTACGTTGAATCTCAACCTCGTCCTTTCCCCTTCCTCTCTAATTCTTTTTCTCCGTCTCTTCTTTCCTCACTCTGACACCGTCTGTGAGATTCCAACTTAAAAAAAACAAAAAAAAACAAAAAAAAAACAAATGTGGCCCAAACACACTGAACCAATTTCTAAACAAGTTCATTCTTTCTCTTTCTTTCTCGTTCCTTGTCTCTTTCTGGGTTCTGAGTGTGTGCCTTTTGTCTTTGTCTTCGTTATGCCACCCCCAAATCCCGTTTTTCTTTTTTTGCGTGAGATAAAGAGACAAAAAAGCCCAAACGTGGCCCGAACACAGTGTTAATTTCCAAACAAATGCTTTCTTTTTTTCTTTGCTCTTGAGCTGATTTTTTACTCTTTGTGTTTGTGACACCATGAACAATGTACGTTATTGACCTATAAAGTGCCCGAACAATAAACGTGTTCAGGGAAATGGTGTACAGAGAGCAAGAGACTCGTTATTACGTCGTTCTAGCCAGCTGGTGATTAGTTTACAAGTGTGTGTTGGTCCAAGCCAGACGGTGGGAGAATGTGTCTGTGTCTGCATGTTTTGGATGCTTTTTGGGGGTGTGTGATGGGCTGGTTTTAGGAGGGTGTATATGGAGTGGTTTTGGGCATGTGCGGTGAGCGTCGGGTTGTTTTTAGACGCATGTGTGCGCTCAGTCAACACCAAAGTACAGACTGTTTTAGCCCCGACTCAGATGCTGAGGGCTGCGTCTCAAACATCACACTCCACCATATGTTCCCTAAACCCCAAGCAAGAAACTAGCTGATGTTGTCTAAAGTCGACGCAGTTTTCTTGTAGATGTAAAACTTGTCAGTTTATGAACAGTTTGGCATCGCTTGCAAATATAACTATAGGATAACTAGTTTCACTGAATAACTATCAAGTAGCTTGTAATCAGTTAAACTAGTTTTTACGCTATATTTCCTATACGTTATCGTACATAACGTATATTTTAATCCGACAACTTTATTAGCTGCTTTTTGGAGAAAACTTGGCCTCTTTTTGTTCAGGTGTTATTTCTAATGAACGAAAAATACGCTGTTTATCATGGATGTCATTATATCGTTAAGCTAGTTCTGGAGTAGCTAGCTGTAAGTGTAAAATCATTGTTCTACCACCGAAAAGTTGTAGACGCCCGAGGTATCTCGTCGCATTGTTACCGACGATTAAAACGGCCGTTTTGTTGAGCAGCGCCGTGATGCCGTTTTTGATATCGTTAAGCTAGTTCTGGTGTAGCTAGCTTTTAGCTAACTGCATTTTTAAACCTAGCTTATCCAGCATTTATTCATGTTTGCAGGTCGAGGCCCGCGTGCCAAACTGGCAAACAACAACGAAAAGTTGACACAGTACATGTGTGACATTCGAACTGTTTGACAAAACACCTTTTTTAAGGACAGGGTCTTTACGAATCGACGATGTAAAATCATTGTTCTACCACAGAAGATTTTTAGATGGCTGAAATTTTTCATCACATTGTTATAGAGCATTAAAACGGCCATTTTGGATGAGGAGAAGGCGTACCACTGCGATATTTGACAGCATCGACCATTTTCATTACACGAGCGTCGGCTCCAGGGCAACAGCTCAATCTGGTCTCCCCGCGTCCAGAGACAAACGGAAGAACACGGAGCCCCGAGGCGGACCAGAAAACTGAAGGGAGAGAATGATAGACAGGGAGAGAGAGGTAACGGAGCGAGGGAAGGAAACGGAGGGATAAAGAGCACGAGGCAGATTAGAGGAGCGATTTTCTCACTGCCGTCGGCCCGCACTAATGAGTCCTGCTGACTGACGGCAGGCTGCTTCTCTCTCTCTCGCTCGCTCGCTCATGCGCGCACACACACTCACACACACACACACACACTCAGACAAACAGCTATTTGCACAGTTGCAGAATCTCATGGCTCATTGGGCTGAGGCATGCGTTGTCTGGGCAATGCCGTTACAACTGTGTGTGTGTGTGTGTGTATGCGCATGTGTCAGCCTGTCAAGTGTTTTGGCTGCTGGACGCTGTGCTGGCGTTTTATCAAGCGTCTGCAGGCACGGAGCGTGTGAGGTGGAAAGATTTTCGCCTGCCTCGTTCTCTCTGTCTGACGAAACGGGAACTGTGTGTGTGCATGTGTGTGTGAGAGAGAGAGAGTTTGTGTGTGTCCAGTTCCGTGCTAATGGGAGGCTAATGTCCCCCAGATGTCCCTGTCAGAGTCACACACACACTTTTCAGATGGAAACCAATACACACACGTACAAACTAATTTGCGTCGCCTGTGACAGGGTGTGAGAGACGAGTCGCACGCGCGAGTCACACAGAATTCCTAACAGTTAGCCCCCGGCTCCTGTGTGTGTGTGAGAGAGAGAAAGTTTGGTGTGTTTTGAAGCTTCTGTTTGATCGTGTTTTTGGATTCACTTTAAAAGCCGTTGCTCTGCCTTTTCAAGAGCTGCTATTCATTTCTGTGTGTGTGTGTGTGTGTGTGTGTGTGTGTGTGTGTGTGTGGTCCCAGAGGGTCTCGGGGACGTAATTAGCCTGTTGGAAGGAAAGCGCTTTGCGCAGTTTGCCCAGAGGGACGCCGTTTTTTTTCTCCCTCCCCTCACCTCACACCCTCCCTCCTTCTCTCTCTCTCTCTCTCTCTTTCTCTTTCTCGTTTGCTCGCACCCACACGCTTGCGTGTCTGCAGACGCGTCCGTGTGAGAAATTTCCCCAGCGCTGTAGGGCTCTCGGCATGCTTTCAACGAGCGTGTGTGTGTGTGTGTGCGCGCGCGCAGGGTTGAGAGCGAGTGATGAATAATGGAACAGATGTGGAGCGCAGGTCTCGCTCTGTTTCAGCCGAGCTGCCTTCTGCTCGCACTCACGTTCTCGCCTGCTCTCATTTCTCTCTCTCTCTCTCTCTCGCTCTCTCTCTCTCTCTTTCTCTCTCACCCACTTGTTTTCTCAGTTATTGTTTCATCGTGCTGCATCATCCAAATCCGCAATCCCACGGCAGCTACACTTACACACACACACACACACACACACACACACACACACACACACACACACACACACACACAAGTTTATTATCTGGGCTCTCCCTTCCCTTAACGAGGCTCAATCTGGCCTTGTTACCTAACGAGACCTCGGCATTGATTTCCGTATCCCTGAACTCGCTCTCTCTCTCTCTCACTTTCTTCCACAGCCGTCCCGGTGCTGTCTGCGGAAAAGCTCCGCCCCTCACCATCTCCTGACGACGCCCTTTCGCCTCGCCCACGGCGTCACGGCGACCCCGAAAAACCCAAAGGCAAGCGCCAGTGCAAGACCAAACACCTCGGGCAACGGGAGCTCAGAGCACTCACGCAGCCAGCCAATGAGGAGCTTAGCCCCGCCCACCCGTTCAAGGTGAGTGCTTTGTGTGCGTTATGGAAGTTTCCTGGTTTTCATGCTTCGCCTGAGCTAGTTTGAGGCTATATCACCAATAGCAGCAGTGTTAATCTTCCCAATTAGGAGCTGTGCACTCCTTTCCACTCCTTCCGCTCGACTCAGCTGTGTGTGTGTGTGTGCGCGAGCGCGCGTGTGTACGCGTGTGTGCGCGCGCTCAGAGCGTGACTGTCGTGACCTCTTCTTGCACTGAAACGCAATCTCCCAGCGGAGGGAGGGAAGTAGGGGGAGGGAGGAAGTCTGGCCTCTCGCTCACTCCTCTCTCTCTCTCTCTCTCTCTCTCTCTCTCTCTCTCTCTCTCTCTCTCTCTCTGTGCTCTGTTTTCGCCTCCGGAGTGAAATGTCTCCCTCGCGAAGCAGATTCTTTGACTGGCTCGCACACTCACGGCCCACGTTTTATTGCCCTGAACGTGCCTGTATGAGCGCACAGGCATTGACTTGAAAAGTGATTACGGGAACATAAATTACCGCCGTTCTTCTCCACGCTGGCCTCCAAAACGCTCATTTACGCAGCTTTCCAATCTTAAAGGGACAGATGGGCGAAAAAAAAAAAAAATCAAATTTACACCACTTTCCAGCCAAGACGTGGTTAGTTTCCGATGTTTGTACTGGAGCTATGGGGCTAATGTAGTGGACGTAATGGAAGGCTGTCTCGCTTAAAATCTTTTCTGTGAATTCTTTCCCAAATCTTTATATACTTGCTTCAAACATCATTAACCTTCTTAATTCCATTTTTAAGCACATTTTGTAAAATAGCAGAGTTTTTATTTATGTATTTATACACAAGGATTCCAGCTGTTCCAGCTCCTTTAATGCTAACGCAAGATTTTTTTTCAAATTGTGGTTAAAAGAAGACGTAAGGCAATTATTCCCTCAAATTATTGGCTCAAATATTGCACCGAAAGAGTCTGCTGCTTTGTGTAGTACAGCAGGATTTCAAAAATACAAGCTACACGTAGCTTGCGAGTTGTCTATGAAAGTTTAAAAAAAAAGTGGTCAAATTGCACACAAACTGTGCTTAGCTGTTCATGAACTCCGCTAGTTGTAGCACCGTTTTCGCCATTTTGCCATATGACATCCTCTGGTGCAAAACGGCACCCAGAATAAATACATTTCCAGGAAGTGACTAAACTCTTTTACGCAAATTCATCTGGATCTGATGTGGAAGAGAATGAGAGAATTCTTATTGACTTTTACTCGAGTTGTATTTTACATTGAGCTGTCTTTTGCTTTTTGTCTTTTGAGTTGACTATGGAGTTGAGTTGCCTTTTACTTGAGCCGTATTTTACTCGAGTTGTCTTAAATCAAGTTGTCTTTTGCTTGCTTTGTTTTACTTAAGCTGTATTTTACTCAAGCTGTATTTGACTTGAGTTGTCTTACTCTAGCTATATTTTACTCTAGCTGGCTTTTGCTCGAGCTGGTTTTTACATGAGTTGTCTTACTTGAGCTGGCTTTTATTCGAGTTAGCTTTTACTCGAGCTGGCTTTTACTTGAGCTGTATTTTATTGAGTTGGCTTTTACTTGAGCTGTATTTTACTTGAGTTATCTTACTCGAGTTGGCTTTTACTCGAGCTGGCTTTTACTTGAGCTGTATTTTATTGAGTTGGCTTTTACTTGAGCTGTATTTTACTTGAGTTATCTTACTCGAGTTGGCTTTTACTCGAGCTAGATTTTGCTCAAGTTAGCTTTTACTCGCTGTATTATACTCGAGCTGGCTTTTAATTGAGCTGTATTTTACTTGACCTGGCTTTTACTCGAGCTGGCTTTTACTTGAGTTATCTTACTCGAGTTGGCTTTTACTCGAGCTGGCTTTTACCTGAGCTGTATTTTATTGAGTTGGCTTTTACTTGAGCTGTATTTTACTTGAGTTATCTTACTCGAGTTGGCTTTTACTCGAGCTAGATTTTGCTCAAGTTAGCTTTTACTCGCTGTATTATACTCGAGCTGGCTTTTAATTGAGCTGTATTTTACTTGACCTGGCTTTTACTCGAGCTGGCTTTTTACTTGAGTTATCTTACTCGAGTTGGCTTTTACTCGAGCTGGCTTTTACCTGAGCTGTATTTTACTTGACCTGGCTTTTACTCGAGCTGTATTTTATTTAACATTGTGTTGTCTTTTCTTCTTTCAATTGTCTTTTACACATTAAGCTGTATTTTACATTGAGTTGTCTTTTACATTGTGTTGTACTTTACTTGAGCTGTTTAGCTCAACAATTTTAGCTCAGTTGTGTTTTAAAGAGGAGATCAAAACAGTCCCCATAAGTCAGTTCTGTGATTAAGAATGGAAAAAAAAGTGGTTAGTTTAGATCTGACTAAGAACGTCGTCCGGCTCCGCTTGGCTATGGAAAGGTCGTATTTTAAGAAGGGGAAAAAACAGTTGCAGTTCCCTGAAATGTTAGAACCGGTTTCAGCACGTCCAGACAGCGCCGTCTGGAATTAGCGCAACAGGATTGCGTTATTCCGGCGAGGGCGAGTTTTATGTTCGTAGGCGCGGATTTGGCGGTCTCGTCCTCGCTCATATTGAACGCAGCCCTCACAGCGCTGTGCTCCATGTGTGCGTGTGTGTGTGTGCGCGCGCATGCGTGTGTGTGTTGACAGCTGCTTTGCTGCGCTGCTCCTCTGGGCTGGGCGGACTCCCAGGCCTTGCTCAGCTCGCATGATCTCACTGGCCCGCTGGCTTACACACACACACACACACACGCACACATTTTCCATTCTCCCTCCTCTCTTCCGCCCTGCTGGTCTCCATAGATAGCGAACGTGAGAGTGTGTGTGTGTGTGTGTGTGTGTGCGTGCGTGTGTGTGCATGTGCATGTTTCCTGTTTAGCTTTCCCTGGCAGAGAGCGCATGCTGATGGAGGAACGTCTGCCGAGCTGTGGTTTACAGTCAGCCACACACACACACACGCACACACTTGCGCGCGCACACACACACACACACACACACACACACACACACACACACACACACATACACACACTCAGACACACTCACACGGTGACACGGTGTGTGACCTCTCTGTGCCTTGAATTGTTTGTGCGTGGGTGCTGTTTATTTTAAACTGCTCGTGTGTGTGTGAACCAACTTCCTCCCTGAGACGTGTGTTTCTTGCCCGCAGGTTGCGAAGCGCAGCTCTCAGAAGTCAGATTACGAGCCCAAGCCGTCACCCCCTGTGCCCGCCGCTGTCACCACGGTGCCCGCTGCTGTCGCCACGGTGACGTCTGCGCCAGCTCCGATGCCCCCTGAGGCTCGCAGACTCATCGTGAACAAAAACGCCGGAGAGACGCTGCTGCAGAGAGCAGCTCGCCTCGGCTATGAGGTAAGCCGCTTTGTGTGTGTGTGTGTGTGTTTTTTTTTTTTTTTTTTTTTTTTTTTTTTTTTTTTTTTTTGGGTGGGGGGGGGGGGGGGGGGGGGGGGGGGGGGGG
>CM075027.1:16722960-16725460 GCA_037576675.1 Pangasius sanitwongsei
TCCCCCAGTCAGCTCTCTGTTTGCTCACCGTCGACTTTATTCTCTCGCCGTCCCTCTCCCTGTCTTTCTCTCCACCCGTGAATGAAAAGTGAAGGAAAAGCAGTGAAGGACACTCTGCCGCCCGAGCCAGTGACATGCGCTTATTTTTCTTTCTTTTCTTCTTTTACCGGCCTGAGATTCAAGCTAGCATAACCATCTCTGTGTCCAGTTTTGTCAATAACAACCTGCATGTCCCCCTCCATCTATGTGGCTACGCTCCAGACTGCGTGTTTGTGTTCTGACTAGCATGTTTAGCTAGTTCGCAGAAATCCTGGCCACCATCGCTTGGCTTACCCCAAACATGTCAATATGCCGCTTTTAAAAAGTCACAGATTAACTCGGACAACCAGAATGTTTTTTATTGATTGATTAGCATTTACACGCATCATTTTTTTTTTTTTTATCAGAGAGAACAGATAGTGGGATGGGAACCAGCCCTTAGTTAACTTTTCACTTTTTATTGCTGATTAGCGTTTACAAAATAAATAATAAATTATTTTTCCAGATATTATAAATAGTGACTTTACTTGATCTGGTAAAACCATACTTTTTTGTTGTTGTTGTTGTTGTGTTAAATTACTTTTTTTTGAGTGGTGAATTACATTGCAGTGATGTTTAGGGGGAAAACAGTTGCTCTGCTAAGCTGTGTCTCTCATGTACCATTTCCATTCACCTCAGATCGTTTGTTAGCTAGCTAATAGCTAACTTGCTCATTAAAATTTCGCTAAAGCCATTGTAGTCTATGTATTCAACATCATACTGATGATGAAGGGTCTTCTGAGTAATCTCATGACTACTTGCTTGTAGGTTAATACACTACCCGTGTTTGTATGCTAACTTGTAGGCTAGTTAGTACATAGGGAGATGAATATTGTTACTGAATCTGAAGCTAATGACTAGCCAGCTAGCTGTTAAGTCTTTTATAGGGGCAGAGAACTTGTTGGGCAGAAAACATTTTCCTCTTCCTCTGCTTGGATACTGAGAAAAGACTCCTTATCAGTAGAAATGATACTGTAATGACTGTTAGCATGGACTGTTAGCGGGTTTCCGCCATTTTGAGAAGCGTGACGAGCAGTGCGTCACAGCTTGGAGTTGTGAAAAATGTTTGATTTATAGAGTAGTGAACATTAATGAGGCATTCTTACAGCACAGATACATCAAAATACATCAGTGTAGCCATTTTAATATTCACTACGGAAGTGATTTTTTTTGTTTTGTTTTTACGCAGTCACGCAGTCGTTAGTGCGTTGTTGTCATGGTAACAGTTGTACGTACCAATGTTATGGATTTGACTTGTAGTCTACTGTCTCAGGCTCTTTATCTCTCTCTCTCTCTCTCTCTCTCTCCCCCCGACTGGCGCGCGGCCATTAAAGGTCTCGTCCTGATCTCCGTTTTAATTAATCACCGGCCCGGAGGCGCTAAATGCGCGAGGTTTTTAGGCCATTAGCTGCCCGCGCGCTGCGCCTCTCGCTCTCACCGTGCCGCGCACAGCACTAATTAACACCGCCGGTTGGGGTGAGGGGGGGTATGCGGAGAGGGGGGGGTGGTGTCGGAGGAAAAAAACGCGCGCGCGTGGGACGGTAATGGCCTCGAACGCCTTCACCAACCTATACACCATCGCACGTGCTATACGTCAACAATAAATTAAAAACAAACGTAGACACGCGCATGGCGTGCTAGTAGCCGTTTTTGGAAGAAATTCCTCGGTGTGGCGCGAGGGCTTTAAAGCTCCGTTTGGGATTTTCTTTTCCCGCCAATCTTTCCGACGCCTTTGCTCGACCGTGATCTACGAACACACACACACACACCCTTCCCTTCCCTTCCCATAAGCGCGCGCGAGCTCTAATTCCGCTCTAATGCCTTTATAATGCGCGCGCGGTGACAGCGCTGCGCTCGGAGCTGAGCAGAGCCCCGCGTGCGCTACTCTTTAAAAGAGTCGCGAGAGAAAGAAGCGGAGCGCTCAGGGCAAAGGGGGCGCGCGCGCACACACACACACACACACACACACACACACACACACACACACACACAATGTAATCCCGTGACGTCTAGTATTCATCCCTCTCCGCCAGCTTTAATATCTTTCTCTCGAGCTCGCGCGCCCGCCCTTTCGCTGGCCTTAACGGTCGAGGACAGCCTGGCCGTGTGTGTGTGTGTGTGTTCTCAGTCTGTTGGCAGTGTCTTGTTTTTCTAGTCCTTGCTTTTTCCTGCCCCTCCCTCGCGCCCCCTCGGCTTTTAGACAGGAAGCCGCGCGCTCGGGGTGTGTGTGTGTGTGTGTGCGTGCGTGCGTGCGTGCTTGCGTTCGTGTGTGTGTGCGCGCGCGAGATAAGCCGCTAGAGCTGACTGCCCTGCCAGCACTCTTCAACGCGCTGTGTGTGTGTGTGTGTGAAGCCACAAGCGGCTGTGTGGCGCTGCCGCCGCTTTGAAATATGACAAGGCTGCGCGCTCGAGCCTTTCAACG
>CM075027.1:16730460-16739238 GCA_037576675.1 Pangasius sanitwongsei
TCTGGATATTGGCAGCCTGATGATAAATATATTCTTTAAAATCTAATTATTTATCCACTTATATATATCCATATATATATATACACACACACACACATCTGTTAGCTAGAATTTATTTAAATATATTGATTCTAATCAGTCACAAATCATTGTTTTTTATTTGTATTTTTTCATGTATTTGTTTTTTTTTTTAATTCAATATTTTTGTACTTAAAATTGAAAAAAAGAATCGTTGTCACCATATGACACTGTGTCGATAAAAACTAATTTTATTTGTATTATTTTACATTGGTTTTAAATTCCAGGATGCTTTTTAAACATTTTTTACACTATAATTTTTATTACATTATTTACATTTATTATTTTGTGCTTTTGTTTTATTAATATTTAATCATTTTGTGATCCTGCTATCATATGAAACTGGGACATGTGAGGCACGTTCATGTGTATGAGAGCTGCTGTGGGGTTCTTGAGTGAGGCTTGTTAAATGAACTGTGTGTGTGTGTGTGTGTGTGTGTGTGTGTGTGTGTTGCACAGGCCTCTACACGACGCAGTGGAGAACGATCACCTGGACGTTGTGAGGCTCTTGTTGTCGTACGGCGCCGACCCAACGCTCGCCACATATTCGGGCCGCGGCCTGCTCAAGATGACGCACAGCGACGTCATGGAGACCTTCCTCTCCGGTCAGTACCTCCCTCTCTCTCTCTCTCTTCCTCTTCCTTCTTTTTATCCCTCTTTCCTGGGTGTGGCTTCTTGGGAGGTGGTTACTAAGCAACTGCTGCTTGTCAGAACAATAGCTTATCTTAAATATTTGTACATTTAGAACCTTAGCTTAAATTAAAAAAAAGTGTGTTCACTGCTTCAGTGTTGTTATTTAGGGAAACGGATAATTCCAGAAAGCTATGACTGTGTGTGTGTGTGTGCGCGTGTGTTGCCGATTGCGTTATTTGGGAAAACCATGTGTGCTTGGGTGTGTGTTATTTGGAACAGCTGTGTATATTCTGTGTGTGTGTGTCTGTGTGTGTGTTTCTCTCATGGTGGTATTTGGGAAAGCTGAGTGTTTCCCCAAAGGAGCCATTTTAGCAAACCATCTGTGTGTGTGTTTGTGTGTTTGCTTCTGATTGTGTTATCTGGGAATTGTGTGTGTGTGTGTCTGGTTGGTTTGGCTGAGCAGTAATCTGGCCTCCTGTCGTTATCTGCGCTGGAACATGGTGTCATTCTACAAGGTTTTACGTGTGTGTTAATCTCAAATGGGTTTGGGGATTTTTTTTTTTTTTTTTTCTTCTTACTAAAAACCTGAAGGGAACTAACTTCTGAAAACAGACGTGCACACACACACACACACACACACACACACACACTCTACAGAGCCTTAACCTGACATTAGTATATGACGTGAAGCGTGCGGTGGTCTTGGATGCCGTTTCATTGGCTGAAATCTGTCACATGGTGCTTACACTGCTTTCTCACACACTCGTCCTACTCGTGTACGATTAAACTGGGAAAATAGTTTTGAATGATTAAAACCAGGGAAACTGTTTGAGGCCTGCAAGTTTGCATGAGCTTCATGTTAATTTGCCTAGACAGCATGTTAGCTAAACACACACAGCTAGCTGGTTAGACCTACACACACACCCTAAACACGACTAGAGAGAGAGATGGCTAGTTTAGAGCTGGAGCACACATTCAAGTGGGTGTGTGTGTGTGTGTGTGTGTGTGTGTGTGTGTGTGTGTGTGTGTGTGTGAGGTGAAGGGCTCTCAGTGGGAGATGAGCCCTCCACTGAGCCCTCCACGCATTCAACCGTGCTCTGCGCGAGTGTGTGCGCGCGAGTGTGTGCGCCGCCTTAGTCACGTGGAGCTGCACCGAGCCCTTTGAGGCGAAGCAATCAGAGCGCTCTCTCTCTCTCGCTCTCTCTCTCTCTCTCTCTCTCTCTCTCTCTCTCTCTCTCTCTCTAATCACTTCTTCCTACTTAGCATTTAAAACGTCCCCCTCCACCCCGTCTGCCATTTAAAGCCTCACTCTCCTAGTCTCTCTCTTGGTCTTTCTCTCTCTCTCTCTCAGTCTTTCTCTCTCTCTCTCTCTCTCTCTCTCTGTCTTTCTCTCTTTTTATCTCTTTCCCTGTCTTTCTATCTCTCTATCTATTTACTAAAGTCTTTCTGTTTCTCTCTCTTTCTACTTATCTGTCCCTCTTTATCTGTCTACTGCTTAGTCTTTCTCTCCTTTTGTCTCTCTGTGTCTCTCTCACTATATACCTATCTGTCTCCCTGTCTCTTCCTTTTTCTATCTTTCTGTCTCACTCTCTCCTTCTGCCTGCCTTTCTGTCTCTCTGTCTCTCTTTCTTTTGCTCTCTCTTGTGGGCCTCTCTCGCTCTCTTTCTGTCTGTCTCCTGTCCATCTCTCTCTCTCTCTCTCTCGCTCTCTTTCAATCTATCGCTCTCTCTAATGAATAACTAATGGAAAGTGGAGTGTTCCACCCCTCCCACTCACGCTAACTTTAACAACTTGTTGCATTTTTGCGTAACTTAACGATCCGTGCTTAACGAATGCTCACGAACTGTGAGAACGTTTCGGATCAGCCGCGCTAGTAGCCACATCCTTTGAAGTTCTCTGCCTGAGTGTCATTTTAACCGAAGAAATGGAACCCCGGTGATCAGCAGGGTCTTCGAAATCTTCAAAGATCGTAACTTCTAAAACTTTTAAATGATGTTTATTCGCTGTCACTCACGAGTTTGCCACTTAATGAAGGATCCCACACTAGCAATAGCTAATTTTGTGTTGCTGAGCACAGCTAGATTGCTGGTCACTGACTAAAATAGCTAGCTAGCTAAATAGCTATGTAAGACTGGCTAGTGAGTTAAAACTGTGAGCTCACAATAGTTGTGTTACTTTATAAAATTCAGTAGATAAACAGTAAATAAATAAATACAGTACGCAATTCATATTGTGTGCATAAATTGAAATTTCCTGAACTATCTAGAATTACCGTCACTTCGCTGATTTTAGCTAGCTGTGAAACCAGTATATGAGGTATGACAAAATAGCTTGTACACCCTAAGTAGTGCACGTATAAAGAGAATAAGATGTCATTTGGCATTCGGCCCACTCTCTGGTCTGACGTTCACGGTTACCGTCCACCGTTCCACCCTTGTTACGGAAATACGTGCTAAGAATTTCAGATATTTCAGACAAATTATTTCTGGCGTTGTTTTTCAGGCTGTAACTGTAATGTCCGTGATTTAAAACGTCAGGTTCAGGTTTGTGGTTCTGATTTTGAGGTCTGGTCTTTTGAGGGTCAGTGTCATGGCGGCCGAGTGGACGGAGTTTACCGCGAGAGGTTTTAATGTCCGCGCTGGCAGGAAAAGTCGGAGCGAGTGGCGTCTACTTTCTGTCATCTCTAATCGTCTCTAATCTGTGTCTCTGTCCCTCCAGACTACTTTGCAGACCTGCAGGGCCGAGAGGACGACGACCCCGGCGTGTACTGGGAGTTTTACGGCAGCGCTGTGTGTGGTGAGTGCTGATTCTCTCGTCCTCCCTCCCTCTCTCTCTCTCTCTCTCTCTCTCTCTCACACACACACGCATGCACACGAGCGTGAGCAGAATCACTGAGAGGGACAGACGCAGCCCAAGGGCAAGTCTGAGTCTTCCTCATCTGTCCAAGAGACAGGAAGTGAAAACAGAAGTGCGTCTGCTTTCATCATCTCGCTCTGCCTGTCTGTCTCTCTGTCTGTCTCTCCAATAAAACAGAACTTGCTGTCCTTTTTTCCCCCAAAACATGCACACGCTGCCATGTGTCAGTGACCTGTGTGTGTGTGTGTGTGTGTGTGTGTGTGTTCGGGGGTGTGGGGTTGTCGGCTCTTCACTTGGTCACAAACAGGCGCAACGCTCCCAAACACTTTTGGGAATTCCTGGAATATTTGAGAAAATGAGACAGAGACTAGGGATCAGTCATGGCTGGAGAGAGATAGGCATAGAGACAGATGGAGGGAGAGAGAGACAGACAGACAGACGGCTATTTTTGGGAGCCTCTCTCTGCTAAAGCGCCGCCTCGGAAAAACCCTGACTATAAAACAGAGAGAGACTGAAAGAGAAAAGGGGGGGGGTCTGATTTTCCCCTCGTTCGCTTTGAGGCTTTGCGCTGAAGCCAACACGCACTGGAAAGAGTGAAGAGCCTTCACACACACACACACACACACACACACACACTCATCGTGCAGTGCAGCTTAATGGAAGGCAGCGTTAATAGGAGCCGGCGTAGCACGAGCGACGTGAGAAGGACTCCGGAAAAGCGAGAGAGAGAGAGAGAGAGAGAGAGAGAGAAGGGGCGGAAGAGAGGGAGCGAGTGAAGGACAGAGGAAGGGAGGGAGAGAGGAAGTGGGGGGTGGGGGGGGCGTCCTCTGGGAGAGAGCGGTGGAGCGGAATGTTCAGGAAGCTCTCACGACAACAACACCTGCGTGAGCAAGCAAGCGAGAGAGAGAGAGAGAGAGAGAGAGCGAGAGCACAGTGAGAAAGAGCGGCCCATCGAGCGAGCGCTGGCGATATTTTCCGTAGTCGGCAGGAGGTGTCACTTCCTGGTGGGTCGGTCACGTGAGACGAAGCACACGTGTGGGCGACTTTTCATAGTAGCAGTGTTGCAAAATGAGTGAAACATGGTGTCTCAAGTTGTTCTAGACAGAGAAAAACACCAAATCGTTCAGCGTTTGCAGCGACATCTCAAAAAAATCAAGAACAAAAGTAGCCGTCATGCCTCTGGCGGTCCTGATGTCATATCATTCGGGATATCATTCCGTGAGCAGCTAATATTAGCTAGCTAGTCTGGCATTTTTGCCCCAAAAATATAAATGCATGCTTATAGTTTAATGAGGTTGATGTTGGTCTTGTGGTTACAATCTGCACCATAAAATCTGAATGTACATGAACGGAGTTTGGTCAGGGTAAGGTGGGTGGGGCTAACCTTGTGTAAGTTTCACTCTGACCAATCACAAGGCTGAGGGTCATTTGTCCCGCCCATGCAGCTTTTATCAGAACTACGCATTTATACGTGAACGGCGTTATCAAAACCTGAGCAAGTTAGTAAGTGAAACGTAGAGAGCACAAAAAGCTAACCTGGTGAGTAAAAAAAAGCGAACCTACTATAAACAGTGAGCTCTGTAATTGTGGATTGGTGCAGCCCGGGACAGTGAAGCATGTGGATCAATCAGTAGAAGGTCCCTAGTTCGAAAAGCACAGCGCACACACAACGAGATGAAATGGGTCTGAAGTGTCCTTATTTTTTAATCAAGGACGACCCGAGATGAAGGAAATCGACAGGAAGCTTCTCTCAGTTGCCGCTCTCGTTTGGAGAGGCGTGAGATGGAGGGAGCGGTAATAAAGTTTGTGAGCGAGGGGGAGGGAGGCACGGTGAGCGGAGAGCTGGGTGGGGGAGGGAACAGCTGATAACAGTGCGAGCCCTCTAAACAAATGAGGCTTTGTACCGCTGCCCTATCTCACACACACACACTCACACACACACACACACACACACACAGAGCTTTATTCACGTCACATGGGTGCAGCTATTCAAGGCCAAGCTCTTTTACTGTGCGAGTGTTCGTGTGTGTAAAGAGGATTTGAATATGTGTGAATATCAGGTGACAATATAATAAAATACTATAAAAATACATTTATAGCAGCTGACTCAGCACAATAAAACTGAAATCTGTTTGTGCAGCGCTGGATCATGTGCAAAATTTTATAGAAATTAAATAATTATTGGAGGATTAACAGACCACGTCTACTTGACTGGCAGTGATCAGCATATAGGCCACGCCTCCATAACCACCTGTAGAGAGATTGACGAGCACAATCTCTCGAAAAACACGCCTCTTTCTGAGAATGATTAGCACAAAGGCCACACCTCCTTTATCACCTGTACAATGACACAAGCACAGAGGCCACGCCTCTTTCACTTCCTTTTTCCCGGGTCTGACAGCACACTGGCTCAATTATATGAACGTATCAGTGTCTCTGTTTTGGATTTGCGTATTCATAAATATGTTCTTGAACATTGATGAGATTCAATCAAAGTACCATGTTATATCCATGAACATTACTTATATTGTCTCTCTCTCTCTCTCTCTCTCTCTCTCTCTCTCTCAGAGACTGCTGAGGACGCTGCAGCGTTTGACGTCCTGGCCGACCCTCCTGGTCCGGAGGAGGACGATGACGAGGAGCAGAGGGACGTGTTTGAGTTTGAGTTCTCTGACCGACCGCTACTCCCCTGCTACAACATCCAGGTGTCCCTCTCACAAGGGTGAGTGTGTGTGTGTGTGTGTGTGTGTATGTGTTTGCATTGGATTGGTGTTCCGCCTGCATTGTGCTATACTTCAGAACTTCAGAAACACAGTAGGAGAGGAACTTGGTAGACTTTCTACAACCTTATGGAACGTGAACGGACAGCACACTCTCTGTGGAAATAGTTAAAGCTAAGCTGTTGCTAGGAAACTAACTATGTACGGCGAGCTTAAGCTAGGTAACGACTGAGGCAAACAATTTATATTTGGATTTTCATACCGACAGCATAAAAGGCACTACAATGTTGGAAACAAGGCAAAACTATCACGAACTATGAAGAGTCAGACTGTTGCTAGGCAACTGGGCATTACGGTTGCTAAGCATAAGATAGCTAACGATTGAGACTATCAGTTTGCTAAATATCATGTAACCTTTAAATCGTTCATATAAACAATGATAGAATGGCAGTGGAAACTAGACAAAACTACGCAAATGAACTCGTTATCGACGTGTCCTTGTTGTCAAACTTCCTACATCTCAAGTCACACTTCTTGTGGCTAGTTAAGGTTAGCTAGACATCCCTGAGCAATCAGATCGTCATTAGTCAGTGTAATGGAGAATCTGGCAGTCGCTTTGATTGATTTGTTCAGTAAACATTGCCACAGAGTGGTGACTTTTCCAGAACATGGCAACGCCCCTGCTATGTGTAGCGTAAAAGAACTTGGAGCAGAACGTGGGAGAGCGGAGGCACGGTACGCTGTTGGATTGGCGTTAGCATTCAGACTTGAACGAGACACGGGGGAGAGCGGAAGACGGAAAAACACGAACTGAAACAGATACAGAGAGATCTAGAAAGAGATCAAAAAAAGACAGGTTGATGGAGAAAGAGAGACGAAAAAAACATGGACTGAAGGCGGAAGAAAGAAAGAGATGCAGCATACACAGAAGGAGGACTGAAAAAGCAACAGACTGAATTACAAAAAAAGAAGAGTGTAAATGAGTGACAGAACAAGAGACAGAGAGCCCAGAAGTGACAGACGAGTGAAAAAAAGAGATGAGCTGGGAGAGAACGAGTGAACTGAAACAGAACCGAAAGAGACAGACAGGAAGGGGAGACTGAAAGAAGATAAGACAGAAAGAAAGAGGTAGAGAAAGTGTCTGAAAGAGATAGCGACAGACAGAACGGCCTGTCTGCGAGAGAGAGAGAGAGAGAGAGAGAGAGAAAGGAGGGGGGAAACTGAGAATGAGAGGCAAATAGAGAGATGCAGAACTGAAAGAGAGACACGGAGAAAGAGAAATAAATAGAGAGACAGCCAAAGAGAGGCATAGAGGCACACAGAGAAAAATTCAGAAAGGCATCCAGCAAGACACAGAGAGACACCTGAAAGAGATGGGCTGAGAAAGAGGGACAGGGACATATGGAAGAGATGGCTTATATGAGGCAGAGAGGCAGAGAGAGATACACGCAGAGAGACAGACAGAGAAAGACATGCACAGAGAGACAGAGAAAGTGATACACAGAGATAGAGCTAGAAAGACACAGAAATGAAAGAGACAGTCTGAGAAACATGGAAAAGAGATGGCCTGAGCAAGACAGACAGACAGGCAGAGAGAAAGAGAGAGAGACTGACTGGTAGACAGAACAGAAAGAGAGAGACAGGCAGAGAGAGAGACAGACAGGTATACAGAACTGAAAGAGAGAGCCACGTTAGATAGCACTGAAAGAGAGAGACAGGCAGAGAGAGAGAGAGAGACGGGTATACAGAACTGAAAGAGAGAGACAGGCAGAGAGAGAGAGAGAGAGAGAGAGACACGTTAGACAGAACTGAAAGAGACAGACAGGCAGAGAGGCTCCGCACGCTCGAATCCCAGCGACGTGCCGCTAAACAGACACGGCTAATTACCTCCCACTCCGTCTCCGTCCCAGCTTTACTGACACACACACACACACACACACACACACACTCGCTAGCTCGCTCTCAGCTGCTGCGCTCGTCGTTCTGTGTAATTTTCGCTTCCCCTCCCCCGTCTCTGTTCTATCTCCATCCTTCTCTCGCTCTCTCTCTCTCGCTCGCGCTGTGCGCTGCCGGCTGATGCAGTATTAATGGCTCTCTTGTGCCTCCGGGGCCTCTCCGCTCTGCCCCACACACACACACACACACACACTCTCCTCGCATTTCCTCCCTCCCTCGCTCCCTCTCTCTCTCCCTATTCATCCTGCCGGCGCTCAGCAAGACCCACACACCGCCTCAAGTGCCATCGACCGAGCGCTGCCTGTTACCGCTCTCTCCCCCGTGTGTGTGCGCGAGTGTGTGTGTGCGTTCACATCAGACAGGCTTTGTCTCGGCTTTTTGTGCGTCTGTAACCTATTGTATTTCGGGGCGAGCGAGAGGCCAAGCATCTTTTGTGCATTTGAGGCTGCTTTCGTAATTGTGTGTGTGTGTGTGTGTGTGTGTGTGTGCGCGCGCGTGTGCGCCTGTGAGACACAGAACATCTGCATAAACTTGG
>CM075027.1:16750613-16773113 GCA_037576675.1 Pangasius sanitwongsei
ATCCCTGCTCACCGTTGCCCCTGACGACCTATCCCTGCTCACCGTTGCCCCTGACGACCTATCCCTGCTCACCGTTGCTCCCGACAGCCTATCACCGATCACCATTGCTCCTAACAGCCTATTACTGGTCACTGTTGTTTCATCCTTGATAGAAATGCTAAAACTTTATAAATATGTAAATAGTAAGTTTTGTGGTGTCCTGACCAGACAACTTCTATTCTTATGTGTCTGCAGAAAATACTCTTTCTTCATGTAACACATTTTGATATGCAAATGATCGCGACAGTGAACCTGGAAATGAGTCTATGACATCATCTGGCGACTTTTTGAGCATGCATTAGCTACTTTCCCCTGATCTTCATTGTAGAAATGTTAAAACACTGCCAACAACTTTTATTTCCAAGCTAACGGATATTTAAATTGAGTTAGTCTACATCCGGGAGGTTTTTTTTGGCCCGCTCTTGTGTTTTTATGTCGGAACGCGAGTGTGTGGTTTTTTTTAAAACAATCGGATTTACGGTCTTTTTCAGTCTGTGGTATAACCGGAACCGAGACAAACCTTGTCTTCACTCTCTGGCAGCCTGTGTGTGTGTGTGTGTGTGTGTGTGTGTGTGTGTGTGTGTTGGCGGCAGCAGCCTCGAGACTGCGCCTATAAACACTTTCAAGCGTCTCGCTGTGAGAAACCTCTGGCACCGAGTCTGCGCCCACAAGAATGAAAGAGAGAGAAAGAGAAACGGAGGGAGGCGCGGGGCGCGAGTGCTGCTCCTCCGTTCGTTCGTTTCGCCCTCTCATGCGCGCGAGCGAATGGAAAATCAGAAAGCGGTGAAGTGTGAAGAGCAGGCGCCTCTGATTCACACACGGCGGCTCGAGCGCGTCCTAATCTGATTGTTTGTGAAGAGGAACGGCGTGAAACTCGAGCGTGAATACTAGGCTAACCCTTGAGGATGACCCTGACCCTGACCTTTAACCTTTAACCTTTGACCTGCTGGTAGGCCAGTCACCAAAAAAAAAAAAAAAAAGAGCACTGCAAGAAATTCATCAGCAAGGATTCATCCTCACTGTCCTGATTTCAAAACAAAACAAAACAAAAACAACTCGGGTTAATTGTTTGTCTCACCACGTGAGCGTGCATAAGGCGTCCAGATCGTCACGTGAGCAATGATGATGCTAATACGCCCCACTAAACTGCATCTGCACCCCCTGGGAATCCAACGTATATATTCCCTCCACACACACACACACACTGAAGAGGCGCATGCAAATCCGGTTGCTGTAATGACATTACAGAGCTCAGTTTAGCAGTCGGGGTAACGAGCTTAGCATAGCATACAGCTGAACTCAAGCTCTCGTTTCTAGCCTCACGCGTTATATAACCTGTGTGTAGGCTATACAAGTTGTGTAAACAGTGCTGTAGGCTACGCTCTCCTCTTTGAGCAGGTAGCACCGATGCTGGAAAGGTTTCAACTGCCCCTCAAGCTAAACTTTTCTTCCTGTTTTCTGGTACTATCTGATGTGTTGTGGCTGGAATGGAAACAGAAAAGCGCACTGGTACCCGAGGACGTAGCAGTACCGTGTTTAGTGATACTGATCGATACCGGATACGGAGAAGGAAACGAGTAACCTACGAAAAGCGCTCGCGCTCTCGTCCAGAGATTGAGAGTTCGAATCCCGACGATGCAACAGCCATCAGTTGCCGGGAGTCCAAAAGACAGCAAAATAGGTTGTGCTGTCTGGGTGGGAGGGGCTAACTCTCTCTCTCTCTCCTGTCAATCATAGCGAAGTAAGCCGATCGTCAGCTTCTGTGAGTTCACGTATGCGGAAAAGGGCGGATAGCGCTTTCCTTCAATTGTGTTGCGCTGCCCTGTGATACAGCACACACAAAATGTGAAGCCAGCCAACCGCATGTCAAATAGAGCTATACTTCAATTGGGATAAAAGTAATGGCACCCTATCAAAGGAGGAGGCATTAATGCGTCTATAGAAGCAGGTGCTTTGCGATGGCTGAGCTGTATTACTGGAAGATTTTAGCGCATGCCGTGCTTAGGAGGTGCTTTTTAACGGTTTAGGCCCCAGTTTTTCATTTTTAGCTCTCTGTAAGCAGGCTGATTTTATCATTTAGCAACATACGCACAGAAACATGAAGAGAATCAGTGAAATATTTGTAAATTTGGTTTGGATATGAAAACATTTCCACACAACTTTACTGAACCATTGATAAATGATTGCTTGCTGTTGTACTTGCAAGTGTTCTAGCCAGTTAGCTAGAGATTCATTTACGGCTATGGGAAAGACGCATCTTTATGTTCAACCAAACAATGATGCGAACAAAGTAGTCTATGACATGGCTGACTATTAGGCTAACTAGCTAGCAAGCCAGGAACATCTTATCATGAATTGAGCTCTCGGGATCTGATGCCTCCAATGCCAGTTACGTTAAAATGATACGTTGGGCCTAAACACGGTTAGTTCTTGTGGCTTCCATCACTTTCCTTTCAACAGAAAGTCCTGAAGTCCAGCTTTTATAAATCATTTACCAGATATTCATGAATCAGGATTTGGATTCCAACCTTATTTTTCAACAATGTCTGCTTTCTCTAGTGGCTGTGATTTAAACCAGACAAAAAAACAAAAAACAAAAAAGACAGACGTCCTTCACGAAGGAATGTATTTTTTATTTTTTTTTTCTTCCATGGCGGAGGTTTTCTGAATTCAGGCGACGTCTTATCACCTGGAGTTCGAGGCCGCTCGATATCACAGCGTTATCTCAGCCTGTTCTGTCTTCTCTTTGAAACAGTGCTGGGAATCCGGATGACGATTACCCTCAGGAGCTTCCCGTCGCCTCGCTAATTTCGTTATTTTGGATCTGAGCCCTCCTCCTCACCCGCCTCGCGCTGCGCCGCTCCCCGAGGGCAATATTTCTTCTTTTCGTCTTGCCTGAGCAGAGCAGCGGGCTCCTTGCTGTCTTCGCTTTCTTTCTCTCTCTCTCTCTCTCTCACACACACATGCACCTCTTTCTGCTCTCTTCCTATTCTCTGCACGTACAGAATGTTTGCATTAGAGGCTTTTTCAGCAGCGTGAGCAAAAAAAGCCTCGAGGCCCCGTGCATAGCCGTGTTTTTTCTTTTTTTTCGGGGAGGGGTATTGAATTTGGAGCTGGTCAATGAATGAAGGAGGTGCATGGGTTTGGATGCTCTGGGTTTCGGACGCTAAGAATAGCCGGCACATCAAGAGGGACATTGATTTCTATCCGGCTGGATCCACCGCACCTCTGTGTATAGTCGTTTTTAGATTGTGCGACTTCAGCGATCTTTTAAAGCTGTCATCACACTGTACGCGACCCCAATGAAGTCTCGCCCCAACTCTATCCCAGACTGAGTGAAAAGGTGTGTTAACATCCGCGTGTCAGGTTATACGGTGAAGAGCCTCTAATGGTAGACCTGTGCGTGCACGTCATCGATCAGCGTGATGCAGAAATCAGCTTGCGCTTAAACACAAACATTCTTCACAGTGAAGGTTTCTTGCTATTCGCGTTCGCTTATGGCCTCCACACCACCAGAGGGCGCCATGATTTTTAAAATAGCTAGGCAGAAAAGAGTACACCTTTTTTTTTTTTTTGCGAAAAGGTTTCCGTATCAGGCAGTCGCATCGCGCCTCCTTTGGTATGAAAAGAAAACGGCGCAATATTAGGTAGATACTGTCAGAAAATCACGAAGAAGCTGCAGTCACGAAGCGTTCATAGCTATATCCGTCTAGGCTGGAAAACGCCAAAAAAAAAAAAAAAAAACGGTAAGAACGTTATGCTAATAAATTTTGTCTGCTTTCTTGCTTCCAGTTTCTCGTTGAGGTAATTGAATTGGGAAAAGTTAGTGGCTAGCTAGGGAGCTAGCTAGTATCTGGAGTAAGAAGTGTTAGTCTAACACACAATAAATCGCTAGCTCGTTACTCCTAGCTATAATAACAGTCGGTTGTTGATTTTTTTTTTTTTTTAACAGATAATCATGGCTCATGTGGTGAAACTACATCTACAGCTCTTTCCAGAACCATAGCAACTCCGATAATCGTGACCAATGACGAAATGCTAAGTGGTCTAACGGTGCGTGTTCAGGTGCTGTAAGCAGGTGTTAGGAGGTTTTCGTCCGTGTTGGAACCAGCTAACAGAAAGAAATGCAGGTACTACCTGAAAAAATTCGAGCCAACATTTAATTCCTTTTTGCGCTGTTGTTTTTATTTTATTGTTTATTGAACTGTTTTTCCCTCATCTGAGATGATGATGATGATGATGATTTCTGTTCATTCTTGCATATAGAATTTTATGTTTGGGGGGTGTGTGTGTGTGTGTGTGTGTGTGTGTGAGGCCCATGGAAACAGCCTTGGTTTCATAGTTTTTGCGTAATCGTGTGCTGGTCTCTTATTGGTAGCTTCACAGGTTCAAGTCAAACGCTAGCTACGAACCTGGTGGTCAAAATGGAGGGATTGACGGAACAAAAAAAAAAAATCAAACCGCTACGTAAGAGATGGGGGTTTGTGAGAGTTGCGCGATAATATTTGCACGGCATATAGACTCAGGATGTGAATCGGAGCCGGTCCGATCTCCTTCCGTGGTGAAACTGTAGCGGATCCAGATTAGGCGAAACTCCAGATGGCTGCAATCGAGGCTGTGGAGGCGGAGAGGCAATAAATTCACAGGCTGACATGAATGCACAAAGGGCCAATCCCTCTGGAAACTCCCGCAGCGCCAGCAAGCGTCTCACACGCTCACACACACACACGCGCGCACACACACACATTCCTTTTCCGAGCCCCTTAAAAGGCTTTTGCACTACAGAAAGGCAGGAACTCCAAGAAGGCACAGAAATCTAGAACTTGAAGTGTTCTTCAGCGTAGCTCAGTGACTTGAAAAATGCTAAATTCACGCTGTGCCTCTGAGTTTTGAGACTGAAGGATGAACGCGAGATACGGAGAAAAGACTTCGCAGCGTGACCACATTACTAGCTTTAAAGTTACGCAAAAACTGAGCGCTAGCTAGGCTTAAACGCGAGCGGAGCGCTTCCTAACATCATAACGTTATGATTGGCGCAGACATGAAGTACACGTGTGATGAAATACACGTCAGCGCATCGCTGATATAGTGAAGTTTTCTGTACGGAGACGTGCGTTTAGCGTTTCTGGAAGGAGTCTCCAGCGTCAGCGCTTTGTAACAGACAGAAGAGTTTACACTTTGCGATTTCTCTAACGTGACAAGCTACGGTTGTTTTGTCTTTAAAAATTCAACTCGGAGAGAGAACGAAAGTGATGCTAGTGAGGGAACGACTGTTCATAGCTGCTGTAACGGAAGCGAGAACAGGAACTGACGTCTTTCACGGACACCAGATTGTCGTGGTATTGGAGGAATGAAACGCCGCAGGATGGCGTGGGGTTGGAAAATAATCAGCAGTAACTCCACTTCATCGCACCACCCGTCGCTGGTTGTTTTCCTGTAACAGCGCTCCGAACCAGTGTGTCCTCTTCCGTCATTTAAATATCTGTTTGCGTAAGTGAACAGGAAAATAGCGTTGTGTGACGTCACAGTCCATACAGCGTCTGTAAACGGTAGCTGTAATCCGCGTTTCCTGATCGCTCTGACTTCCTCCTCAGGTCTGAGTGCAGGGAGAGAGGAGCTCATTTGGTCTTGGAGCTTTCACTGGACTGCCTGCGAAACGCGGAGCTTTAACGAGCCTGGGTCTCGTTAAAGCGGGACTTTATGAGGCACTTTTTTTAAACCGTCATTCGCTCGAGCTCGCACGCACACACGCATTCCCTCAGCTCGTGAAGGGCTCTTCGGTGTGTGTGTGTGTGTGTGTGTTTTTGTGTGAGTGACTGCGGGCCCTTAAAGGCAGATTTCACAAACACACAGACGCGCGCGCGGCCCTCTTCCTTCTTTTCGCCTTTTAACTCTTCTGTTCCATTGGCTGCCAAATGTTTAACCTGTGCGCGTGCTTCTCTCTCTGTGTGTGTGTGTGGGTTAAACGCGGAGCGCACACACGCACCCCGCAGCCTCGCTCACACGCTCTCTCTCTCTCTCACACACACACACACACACACACTGCCGTTAATCCGTTTGTCACGGCGAGGCGTGCTTTACGAGCGCTGAAAGATGATTCCTCCGCCACAGCCTCCCTCGCGCCGCTCGATATGTGTGTGTGGTGTGTGTGTGTGTGTGTGTGTGTGTGTGGGGTGGGGTGGGGGGGAACAAGCCTCAGCGGGATTTGTCTCCACGTTAATATAAATAAATAAATGTGCGCGCGCGCGCGCTGTGTGTGTGTGTGTGTGTGTGTGTGTGTGTGTGTGCGTGCGTGCGTGTGTGTGTGTGTGTGTAACCAGTCTAGCAGCGGCGAATGTTAAATCGTATCCAATTACCGGCTGCTCGGCGATACGGGGGGAATAATTCTTTCCGCGTGACAGCGCGATTCGATTACTCTCTCGCGCGAGGAGGGCTCGTTGGGGCGCGAGCGCGCGCGCGTTTCACGAATCCTCCCAGCCTCCACCCCGCGAGCGCAGGATTTATGCGTTCATAAACGCAGGGACCGATCTGTGTGTGTGTGTGTGTCTTTGCGCGTGCATGCAGGTGTGTGTGTGTGTGTGAGTAGGTCTAATGGTGCGTGGCCTGTTCCTGTGCGCGCGCATCTGCGCTGATTGACAGGCGGGAAGCGTTTATTACGCTCCGCCGCTTTGAAACAAGCTGGCCTGCGTCAGACACGCTCCCTCAGGGTCGGTGACCTTTGACCTTGACCTTTCAGCCTCCCTGTGGGTTACTGTAGGAATCACAACAAGCGACATTTAAACTGCGATTTTCTCAATTCGATGCGAATTTTGTATGGCACGAAAAAATCAGTCTAAACGATTGTCTCAAATGATTCCTCGGACCAATCCTGTGGTCCTATACCTCTCAGTAAATGTGTATAGAGACATTACGAAGAAAAATAAACCTCGGACGGAAGTAGCAGACATCGTCTGGTGAATGTGCGTAGCTAGTACAGCTAGCTTACTTTGCTAATCTAATCTGAGAGCGAAGCTACGAAGCCTGACATGTAAATCACACAGCTGATTTTCACACTGATTAGTGCGTTGTTTAATTTGTCTTTAACTAGTTAGCGTCAGAAGCTACATATAGCTGCTGCCATTTTTTTTTTTAAAAAAAAGAAAAAGCTTGGCAGGCCACACCCACAAGTGACATTATCTTTCGCTACACACCCGCAGGACAAACTACAAGCGACACGAGCGACTTGTTGCTTGCTAAGTGTGGACATAGGGTAAAGATATACGAGCTATTTTATTCTGTAATTGGAACCGATGCTCTCTAGCAAGCTAGTTAATGTTAGCTTTACTAGTTAACTAGCTTAACTAGCTAACATTAAGATAACTATTTCATTGTTTAATATTAAAATAACCATGTAGCTAAGTTCACTAGCAAGCAAATTTCAGAACAATGCACCAGGCAGAAGAAGAGAAAAGAAAAAGCTAGCGGGTGAAGTCACATGATCAAGTTTGTGATTGACAGCTCGTGTTTAGCCCAAGCCCCGCCCATGTTGACCCAGGGACACTTCAGTCGGTCAAATCTGGAAATCCAGTTTGTTATGCTAATTTTGTCCATGTGTGTTTTGTGGGTGTGTGGGTGTTTTTTTTTTTTTATGCCTCTGTGCTTGTCTAGTGGTTTTTGGTTTGTGTTTCGTGTGTGCTTGTACACACACGTCTCTCTCTCTCTGTGTGTGTGTGTGTGTGTGTGTGTGTGTGTGTGTGTGTGTCTGTCCAGGGCTGCTGGCTCAGGCGTTTTTAAACCGGAGCTGTACAAATGAGTAATGGCCCGGCGTGTTGAGGCGTCATGTGCAAATTAGGAGTGCAATGAGGTGTGTGTGTGTGAGAGAGGAGGGTAGAGCTAGAAGCAAGGGCCAACCCTGTGCTGACACTGACTGGTGAGTGTGTGTGTATGGCGTGACAAGGACCCAAACACACACACACACACACACACACACACCTTGTCTGCCAGCCGGCCTCAGCTGTGGAGTGCTTTCCAGCCACCATGGTAACTGCTACATTAAAAAGACAGCCACGTGTGTGTGTGTGTGTGTGTGTCAGCGCAGAGAGAACAAGGCAAGGTGAACAGCCATTAGCTCGGTCCTCTGCCGCTGTTTAGCACTGCTCCCTGTCCTCCATCTCTCTCTCTCTCTCCCTCTCCCCATCTCTCTCTCTCTTTCTCTTTCTCTCTCCATCTCTCTCTCTCTCTTTCCCTCTGCAGCTCTCTCTCTCTCTCTCGCTCGCCCGCTTTCTGGCTGCAGTTTTATGACATTAAACATTAATGCCCGTCTCGCTGAACCCTTATCTCCGATATCTCCCAGCCTCGTCCGGTAAAAGCATACTTTTTTTTTTTTTTTTTTTTTTTCCTTTTTGCTCCACGGCATCATTAACCATGTTTCCCTTCAAATATTTCGTAAATGTTTATTTTCCAACTACTGGAATTGCGTTCGATATTACTGGAGAAGCAGGAGGATCACGTTCTCACATTATCAGAATTATACCCGGCTAAGTCACGCCTGTGGGAAAATATCCTTTTTTAACGGCGTTAGCTAGCTAGTTACAAATTCAGAAGCCACAATTCGAAAAATGTGCTTCTTCCCTGCATCGCTAATTCGCCCCTTTATTCACTTCAAATGTACGTCACAAACGTATACGTTCCATTTCATGTTGTCGAACCTTAGATTTAAGATTTAAGTTTAACAAGCGTTGAATAAAAAAACATCGTAAAAAAACATCGTACCTGGAAAATTCTGTATACTGAATATCACGTTACAGAATCAAATGCGTCAAAAACATCATTTTTTGATGTTTCAGAATATTTCGAATGTTTTTCCTTAATGTTTTGATTTAACGTTGTTTTTAAACGTAAAATAAGTAGCAACATTGTTCGTAAGTATTAAATAAAAACAGACATTTCACGTTCCAAAAAAACCCCATATTGTTCCTGCCATAAAATGAGGTTGTGTCCCTCCTTCTATCTGTACTTCTGTTTCTCTTTACATCTTTATCTTCTATCCATCATTGTCTCCTCCTATCTTTCTATCATTTTGTGTCTCCTTATATCAGTCTCTCTTTCTAGCTAACGTTGTGTCTCTATCTATTACTTTCTCTCTTTCTATCTGTCATTGTGTCTCTCCTATCTTTCTGTCTCTCCGATCTTTGTGTCTCTCCCTTTTTCATTTTCTCTCCATCTCTGTGTCTCTCCTTCCATCTATCATTCTGTCTCCCTCTGCGCTCACTGGGAACATTAAATGTCCTTGACATCCCTTTCCCACACACTCCCTCTCTCTCTCTCTCTCTCTCTCTCTCTCCTCCTGGCCTCACCTCTTTTAACCTGCACTCGTCCAGCTTACAGCTGATGACCTTACTCTCCCCATCTCCCTCCCTCTCTCTCTCTTCCCCCCCTCCATTAGCCCGCTCTGCCGTCACCCAGGACGAGGAGTGACCTTGTGATTAAATTCACTTCCCTCCCTCCCTCTCCCTCTCTCTCCCTCTCCCTCTCTCATTTCCTCCCTCGTTTTTTCCGTCGTTCTGCAGTCAGTCCATCTCTTTGCGTAAATCAAGGGAGTTCTCTGAAAACTCCTCACATGCTTTTTTCCCCCCCCTTTGGGGGTTTTGGAGAAAGCGTGACCAGGTGAAGCAAGTACATCCGCGCGCACACACCCACCCACACACACGTATGCGGTCGCACATGCACACACACACACACACACACACACACGTGTATGCGGTCGCGCACACACACACACACACACCATTAATCGCGACTCACGCTGCTGACATTTGGAAGAAAGGTCACAGCACACACACTTGTCTCGTTTCCCTCCTCCCTCGCTCTGTGTGTGTGTGTGCGTGTGTGTGTGTTTGTGCGCCTGTGTGTGCGTGTGTGTGTGCGCGCCTGTGTGTGTGTGTTAATGCTGGGTTAGATGTTTTTCCTGTGTGTCTTGCTGTTGTAATGGCGTGGCAAACAAAGCGGTTGGAGTCTGTGGACGTCACTGTGTATGCATGTTTTACAGGCTGTGTGTGTGTGTGTGTGTGTGTGTGTGTGTGTGGAGAGACTCTGCAGGGGAAAGAGCCCTTTGGCGTGCAGGTGTCAGCCGCCCAGCAATTACCACACACGGGGAGCTGAGGTCTCTGGGAAGCACCACACACACACACACACACACACACACACACACACACACACAATGGTGTTATTGTAGTTTTTTTTTTTTTTGGTTATTTTGGTCAGATTTTTTGTTGTAGGGTTTTTTTTTTTTTTGGACAGATTTTAAGCTTTCAGGTTCTTTCTGTTTCTGCTTCAGGAAGGAAGCCAAATTCCCCCGAAGACCAGCATTCAAATTTCGCAGCGTTTTCTGACTTTACAACATTTTTATATGTTTTAAGTGACATCGTGTCTATACGTGTCCATTGGGAACTTTGTTAGACGCCAATAACAGTCGCTGCACTTAACTAGCTCACCGTATATCATCATGTTACTGAGTTTCCTGGGCAACAACGAAATGTTACCAGGCAGCACACCGGAGCTTTTACTGGCCTAGTGGCCTCGCTAATAAATGAATCATTTCTCCAACAAAATGCACACCTTTATTTTCTTTCTGATCATCTGTATCAGAAACTCAGTTCACTTTCTCACTTTCTTATGGTTTTTATGTCATAGTTGGATTTCCGCTATTTCCCCCCCCACAGTTTAGGTCTAGTTCCCGTTTCATACGCGAACCCTGCGATGCCCTCACACACCTTTACCGCTAATGCTCCTCCTCTGCATCCTTAAACATAATTGTGTCCAATTTCTGAATCGCTCCAATGTCCAGACGTTCTGGAAAGTTGTGAGCCTGTCACAGGATGAAGACTTTCTCCTCGTTCCTGGGAAAGTTCCAGCAGTTCACACACACAGGCCTCTGGAAAATGTCCTGATTGTTGGCGTAATATTCCCGGGATGTTGACTCTGGCTTCTGTTCTCACTTCTTCCTGAAGAGGGTCATGTCCTGGATCCATTCTTTCTTACCAGCATACAAATAAAAAAATATAACAGACAGTAGGTCAATTCAGATTTTTAAAATATCGCTAAACTAATTCAAAGACGCACAAAAGCGAAAATTAATTCATGACTGTTTTATTATTTCATTTCATTACATTTCAAAAGCAAGGCATCAATGTCAGGACTTAGCGCTCGTCTGAAAGTCGTCACGTCTGTCACCTCGTCGTCATGTTCCTGTCATGAGAAAGAGGAAAATCAGTCAGAAGAGGTGGGCGTGTCCTGTGTTTATTCTTGTGTAACTGTTAAAAAAAAAAGAAAAAAAAAAAAAAAGCTTGCTTGTTGCTCGTTCACAACCCTGTTCATATCCAAGGCCCTCAGAACACATTTCACTGTTTAAATATTATTCAAAAATTGAGGTTCTGATAATCTAATGTTTACAGTGACGGGAGGCGGAGCAACCGAAGGGGGCGGGCCAGGAGATGTGATGAAAACTTGATGCAAATGAGAGATAAAGCAACAATAGAGTTGACCAGTGGTGGTGGGACTCGGGACACTTTATCAACCATGAACCATCAAATTCCTGTCAAATAACTCGTTCCAAGAAATTGATTGTTGCGATTTATTGCTTTTAGGGGTGGCATAAAATCGTAAAGCTGCAGGGACACCAGGTGAGTTTGATTCCCCCCCAAATGTCAACATTGACGACGTTAGTTCCCGCATTTCTTTCAGATTCACTGGTGTTTAATGCAAAAGTGGAAAAAGTTTAGATCTGTGTCTTCCATTTTATTACAGTATTAAGCTACCTAAAGCTACTATTATAAAATGAGTAGTGGCGAAACAAGCCAAGCCCACCGACAATAAATGGAAGCTACGTAGATGCCTACAATCTGGGAACAATGTTAATGATTTTTATTTATTTATTTATTTTTTTAGCATGACTAGCCTGTTAATTACAGCAGGCCTCTTTTAGTAAAGTTGTGTGTAAATGTTCGTAGCTCAAATCAAACTCTGTTTGCAAACGTTTCTGTAACAGTGATCTTATTCACACCCACGTGCGTATGCGGATAAACGCCAATCAGCCGTAAATTACCACGCGTCTTCGCAATACAGCTGATTTACATTTAGCCACGCCCACAAAACTCACCCATAAAAGGCAAAACTTAGAGAGAGGGTAAATTTGTGTCAACTGTAAATGTACACATTTCTTGTGTAAATGCTCCTGCGAACAATTCCTGAGTAAATCAGTTCATATTCAGTTTGATAAATGAGCCTTAATGAACGTAATTTAACTGATGGCCAATATTGGCTATTTTTACCATATAAGGAAAAAACTGGCTTGTTGCCAAATAAACATATGTCACACTCGATCTGCATAAAAACACAGATCACAAGATCATGTGACGACTAGCCAGGCGCTGCCATGGCAACCGGCAGTACGCTCATGTCAGGAACGGCCGCTAACAACTGATGTATAAAGATTTGGGCGACATAAAGTGCAAAAATAGCTGCAAGTGTGAACGCAGGGTAATGCGACAGTGAGGAACAAATGAGGCGGATTAAAAGAAAATGTCTCTCTCTCTCTCTCTCATTCTATTTCTGTCTTTCAGTCCCTCGCCCGTTCTCCGACTCTCCCTCTTTATCTGTCTGAGTGTGTCTCGCCCTCTCTGCACTCCTTCAAGGTAATCTGATTGTACAGCCACTGCAGCCTGTAATCTCACCCAAACAAATTCCTACCTGTCTCTCTCTTCCTCACGCGCGCTCTCTCTTTCTCTCTCTCACATTCTCTGTCTTTGTCTCTCTCTTTCTTTCCATCTCTCTCCCCTCATCTTCTTTCTCTCTCCCTCTCTGTCTCTCTTTCTCTCCATCTCTCTCTCTCTCTCCACTTCTTTCTCTCTCCCTTTCTCTCTGTCTCTGTCGCTCTCCGCCTCCTTATCTCTCTCTTCCTTGTTTTTCCTTTCTTTTGCTCTCTCTCCCTCTCTGTCTGTCTGTCTGTGTCTGTCTCTCTCTTCCTCACACACCCTCCTTCTCACTCGGTCTCTCTCCTTTTCCCTCCCTCTGTCTCTCTCTCCCTCTCCCTCCCACCCCCCCCCCTTTCTTGTTTATCTGTTTATCAGCATGGAGAAAGGCAGAGAGAGAGAGAGAGAGAGAGAGGGAGAGAGATGAAGGGAGTGATGAAGGGAATGGTGGAGGGAGCAAAGAGTACTGGAGAGGAATGTCACCAGTCAGCTGTCCACACACACACACACACACACACACACACACACACAATCTCTTGCATTTTTTGGCCTCTGTTTTCAACAGCCATACCCTGTTTTCCAAAATAGCTACACACACACACACACACACACACACACACACACACACACACGGCTCCTAACAGCAATTTGAACCTTTTCTCTCTAAAAGCATACAAGGCTCTTCAGAGCAGCAGCCGACGCAGGTGTTCCCCAAGGGGGGGGTGTGTGTGTGTGTGTGTGTGTGTGTGTGTGAGAGAGAGAGAGAGAGAGAGATTGATTGTGAGCGTGAGCTTGGTACTCTCTGAAATCTGAAACCGTCACTGCCGGGCCCCTAAGCCTCCTGTCTTCTCTTTTTTTACACACACACACACACACACCCACACACACACACACACACACACACACTTCAACTCAGCACGGCTTGCAACAACTTCTTTCTCACTCTCTTTCGCAGTTAGGGTTCTCAGCCAAGAAAAAATAATCAATATAAACGCAGCAGCATGAACTGTGTGTGTGTGTGTGTGTTCAGACTGTGTATTTTTTTACACACAACATTGTGACGATCCTTGCCTTTTTGAGTTTGAAAATTGTGTGTGAGAGTGTGTGTGTTCCCACGGCCTCTAATGCATCCTCCCTAATGCTGCAGCGTGGCTGACCTCAAAATGCACCAGACAGAGAACGAGTGAGAGGGGAAAAAAAGGGTCGTTTGTGTGTGTGAGTGTGTGTGAGTGTGTGTGAGCGCGCGCGACGAGGATGTGCTGTCATCTGCTAGCACTGTTTAGCCTGTCAGATATGCCAGACAAGCCTCTTAACTTCAGGCATCAATCCTCTAGTACAGCAGACACACTGCATTCAAAACACACACACACACACACACACACAACATGTATTAAAGGGTTACTGTGTGCGTTTGTGTGTCTGTGTGTGTGTATACATTCTCTGTACACTTTTACACATTGTTGCATCAATTTGCTTCCTCTGCCCACATCTATATGATTACACACACACACACACACACATAGTGTCTCCAGCTGTGTCAAAAAGCTCACACGTGACACTTTTGAACACCCCTACAGCGGACCATACCATTTCTTAACTGTCAATACTGCTAATGTCCCTCATTAAATATTTATTTATTGTGAATGGAAAAACGTACACACATGAATGTTTGTGACACATGACTCCTTGTTGAAAGTATTTTATCGTGTACACAATGCTAAATATCCACTAATCTTAGCTGCTTAACCTACCTTGCTAGCTAGCTACAGCTAGGTACAGTCTGTGTGTGTAAACCCCGCCCACCTGAATGCCATTGTATAGTTAGCAAAGCAAATACTCTGTTCCACAGTTTTCCTCCCTTTGTTCAGTACAGAGCAGTGAATCGGTGTGTGGGGGATTGTGGGATTGCGAGTGACGAGATGTAATGAAAAATTTATTTGAGCGAAATGAAAGCTGCCATCCAGGTTTACAGTGTGCCATGCTAGCAGAGTGGAGAGGCAAATACAGTAATACGGTAAATTAGCCACACCTTTTTTTTTTTTCTGGGATCGACACACAGAGGCCACGCCTCGTTTAACAAGACTGACAGGCACACAGAGGTCATGGCTCCTTCTCTGGGACTGACACACAGAGGCCATGCTTCCTTCTTCATGACTGAGAAGCACACAGTCCACACCACCTTCACTGGGAGTGACACATTGGCCACACCTTTTTCAATGAGGCTGAACGGCACAGAGGACACGCCTCCTTCACTGTGACTGAAAAGCACAGAGGCCACTCCTCCTTCACTGTGACTGACAGGTACAGAGGCCACTCCTCTTTTTCTGTGCTAACTAATGTAAATAAAGATTCTCTACTGATCTGCAATCCAGCCTTTGATAATTGACAGGTTAGTTTGCGAGCCTTGCTGCAGAGACACGCCCCTACAGCGGTGAGACACGGAGAGAGTGAGAGAAGTGGTGGTGACGTTGTGAGCTGTGTGTGTGTGTATGTGTGTGTGTGTGAGAGAGAGAGAGAGAGAGAGAGAGAGAGAGACCGAAGTCTCTGAGTGACTCAGGCTTTGGTCTCATGCGAAGAAAGGAAGAATGAAAGCAGATGAGAAAAACAGGACATCACACACACATGCACAAACACTGTGTTTGTATGGCTTTGCGTGTTGTGCTTAACTGAAATGTGTCTCAGCACTCACAGAGTGATCAGAGTGAGAGAAAACATTCCCATAACACCTCATCCTGCCACACACACACACACACACACACAGTTTTTTTCCTCTCTTCTATCTGACTCAGTGTGACTGTTCCTCTCTCAGTGTCCTACCTTTTGTTTTTCTCTCTCTCACGCTTTCTAGCTTAATCTTTCTCTCAGGAGAAACCTGCATACCTTAATGCAATCACACACACAAACACACACACGCGCACACACACACACACACACACACACACAAACCTTGGCTGCACAGCATCTGCCTTAAAAAAAAAAAAAAAATCCGAATACCTGTCTTGAAAAGCTTTTGGCTATTGCTCACCACCACAAATCCTAGTATTTGATACACAAACACGCGAGCACACACTCACAACAGAGCTCAGCACGTGCGTCCACACGCAAGAGTGTGGCCAGACAATCTGGCGGCTTCGCTATCGCTAAATGGCCCCAATCACAAAACCTTATGACTCGCAGAAAACAATGGATCGATAACTTCCTCTTGTGTTTAGTGTGGGGAGTGCAGTGGAGTGGAGATGAGAGAAAAAGACAGATAAACAATGTCAAAACCAGCCCATGCCTTTGTGTGTGTGGGTGTGTGTGTGTGTTGGAAATGTTATTTATATTAGTATGTAATATAACAACTCAATCCGTGCTTTGAAGACAGCTGCCATTAGACACTTTTTGGTTAAAATTACTCCTTATTCACTGGCCAATGCTCATCTTAAAAGTGTATGAGGAAAAAATTTAGCAAAAAAAAACAAAAACAAAACAAAAAAAAACCAGACATGACTGGACGCAGCTGATGGTAGTGCAATGGAATGGCTGATGAGCTGATGAGGAGGACTTCAAAGTCTTGTTAAATATTAATGAAGACTATCATTTGTAGTCTGCTAGTTGTGCGTCATCTGATGACACACTTTTCTGGCCGCAGGCTTCAGAATCTTAAGAATTTCTTTGGCCCTCTACACTTCCATGTGCACACAGCTCAGGAATGATTTCCTGAAAAGTAATTGAAGCACTTTTGTTTGAAGATGTGAGTAACTGTGATACTCTCGCAAAGTTGCTCAGAGGCTCCAGGAAAAATCTATGGTTGGTTAATGTCAATATGTGTCAAATTGCCTCTTCCCTGTAAAAGCAGACAGTTCTTGGTCACGTTTAGTGATGAAACTTAGCAGACTCTAGCCACTAAACGTGACCAAGAACTGCCTACTTTCACAAGAAGAGCCAATTTGACTTAGACTACCATCAATCAACCACAGATTTTTCCTGGAGCCTGTCAGCAACTTCATGAAAGTATCACGTTTACCCAGCCTTGCTGCCTCTTCTTGGTTATGTTTAGTGACACAAAATACCAGACTCTCTAGTGAAATGTCATCATTACCTATAGCCTCCACTGTAGGTAATGTTTGGTCAAAATTCCAAGTCGAATCCTCTTTCATGTGCGAGAATACGAGGAAAACTTTTGCCCTAAAAAACCCATAACTTGGATGACTGGTTGTGACGTCATGGTCTGTAGCTGTCCATTTCAGCCCATTTTACTTCATTTCTGGTCCAACACCTATGTTCTCGCACCCGAAGGATCTAAGGAAAATATGTGGTTTAAAAAAATAATAATAATTCATCACCAAATCTAACGGATGCAGCCAGTGGACTTGCGTAGGATGGTGCGATGGAGCTTGTGCACACACACTTTGACTGGATACAATTTCCATCAGCAGTAGACCTGCAGAGTCTACAGGGTCTACATCCATTGTTTTGTGCAGCTGCCCTAATGACTGACTGGTATTCCCAAGTGGTATGACCGATCCCTGCTTCTGAGGATTTCTCATTAGTGTTCTCATTAGTGTATCTCTCGCAGTGTAGTGGTTTATTTCACTCAGGGGTTGTCTTGGTACCCTTTGTCAAGTTGTGCTTTGGAGAAGGCGACCACTGTATACAAACAGCAAGGCAGCATAACTAGGTCCTGTCATCTTCCCAAGGTAATAGTCCTCTCTAGTACAGTTTTCAACCATCCCACCAAACGAACGGAGTTGAATATCTATGGATCAGGGGTATTCAACTAAAATATGTGAAGGTCCAGCTACATATAATTCTTTGCTTACAAAGGTCTGGATAAGTGACTAACATGACTGAATGGTGATAACATTTACATTTTAATGCTTAACCATCAGTGATTAGTTCGTGGCTATAAATAAGCGACATTAATTTGAAGAGTCCAAATTTTTTGTTTTGCACTGGCACTTCATGTTACCTCTTTTGACTAGTGCCACAGACTCTGTTTTGCATTTTACGGCATTTGGCAGACGCCCTTATCCAGAGCGACTTACATTTATCTCATTTATACAACTGAGCAGTTGAGGGTTAAGGGCCTTGCTCAAGGGCCCAGCAGTGGCAGCTTGGCAGTGCTGGGGATTGAACTCATGACCTTCTGATCAGTAGTCCAACATCTTAATCACTGAGCTACCACTGCACAGAGGTTTTGAGACCTCTGTGGTTGACTTTTTTGGTAGCAAGCCATGTTATCACTTCAGACAGGGTAAATAAAAATAAGTCTATCGAAAGTAAAATCTATAGAAGAGGTCATCAACTTGCGCACCACGCTCCATATGCAGACCCAGAAATGTTTCTCAGCAGACCGATCTTTCACAGACTTTAATAGAGTATGGTGTTTTGACAGCCCCTGTACTGGATCTCCTACACCTGGGGCAGTGGTGGATCATAAGGTTATAAGTTCAAGCTCCAGCATCACCATAACGCCGTTCAGCATGTGAGCAAACGCCATAGCCCCTTCTGCGCCGGGGTGCCGTCTCGTGGCTAATTCTGCACTCCAAGATTCCTACCAAGCTAGAATATGCAATGGAAATAATTTCCTCATTCTTTACTTGTATATGTGACAACAAAGGCTGTCTTCCTCTTCTAATTCTAGTCATCCCCTTGAATTGTCTGTTGTCTTGTCACCTGACATCCCAAACAACTGTTTCTTGGGCAACACTGCCAAAAGCATATTTGGAAACAATGGATCCTTCGATAGGGCTGGAAGACCCCAGTCCAGCTTTGCTTCAAGAAGTGCCCCCTGTTCTGTCAGGTGTGGTTAGGCGCTTTGAAAACCTCAGTGGGTTAGATCGCGCACCACCTGGGGTTCAGGAAGGTATTACCCTTCCACAGACATTGAGGACAACCTGGTGCCTCCTACAATTTAGGCCATGGGTTCTCAAAGATGAACAGTTCAGAACAGTTTGATGGTATACCTCCTGGACATCAAGGACCTGCTTTAATTACCTTGAACTCACCAGGTTTAGTAGGTTTGTTAGAACAGAACACTGTGCTGGAATCTGGATCAGGCATAGATTTGGGATTTGGTTAATCCACCTCAGCTGCCCAGTCTCCAGGCAAGTTTAAGAGGCTTCTGAGTTAAGTAAAGACCTTCCCTCCACAAGAATGGATGGTCTTTTTGAGAAACCTGTGTACCTCAAAACAAAGGGTTTGTGACTATTACTAAAGCTCTGTTGAAAGAAATGACGGATGCTGATCTCTTGCTATACTTCAGAACTGTCTGTCTTTATTGCACCATCTGGGCTACTGGCCGATGCCACCCCATCCTTGCCTTTTAATGTGCTGCATTCGTAAGCCCACCAATCTGTTGTTGTTTTTTTACTTCAGGGGATGTGCTTTACAGTCCACCCTGTTCTGTCTTCCCATCATGCAATTCACCTGTGGCTTGTTATCTGTGTAATTACTGCTTGTATATAGTCCCTGTGTTTCCACTTTGTTTTCACAAAGTCGTGCTAATTTGGCACGCTTGCACACTGAGCCGTATTCCCATTTCCCCAGTTCTCTAACCAGCAGGGTTAAAAACAAGGCAAGGCAACGTATTCATCAGTTGTTAGCCTACCTGCTCTAGGTCTTCTCGCCGAACCCATGTACACACACTCAGCCATTCGTGTACACACACACAAACACACACAGACATACACACACAGTGTCCTGATTGCAGCCTCCCCAGAGAGAGAGAGCTGAAGTAAAGACTGATTGCTGAGGAGGGAGAGACAAATTTACACTCTGCAAACAGCGCTCATTATAAATGGGGAGGGCTCTGTGCGTGTGTGTGTGTGTGTGTGTGTGTGTGTGTGTGTGTGTGTGTGTGTGGGACCAAACCCTGACCAGTAGTGTAAGCAGTAAGAAAGCCAAGCTCTCAGTTGCTGCCAAAAAGAACAGATTAGAGCTTAGAGTGAGAGCGAGATTCTGAAAGACGGTCAGCATGCATAAATCCGACAAGCTAAATGACAAAGGCTGAAAATCACCAGGTTACAAATCTGTCTACAACAATCCTTTCACGCTAACACCAAACCTGGACCACCCCGTCGGAAATCTAGATTTGAACCATGAAAAGCTTTTTGACCCGTGGTTCAGTATCCTTGATTGTGTAGGAATAAAAATACTGATATACGTAGCTGTTAACAATTATCACCATTATTGTAATAACACTAGCAATTAACACAATCAGCCAGTCAATCAAATGAAAGAAAAAAAGCTGCCCTTATTAAAAGTTAGATGTCAATCACTGACGACCCCCTCTGCCCCACACTGACGCAAGCATATCTTATTAGTCCTGCCGTCTAGATACACACACCAGGCACCGGTTTTACGCAGATGTTAGACTTGAAGGAACCTCCACCCTGAAACACATTAAATATATTCATATTGAATTATTTGTATTTTCATTATTCCCATTAAAAGTTAGCGGTTGTGTGCTGTGCTGATATCACATTGCTAATGGTGTTTAATAGATGAAAGAATGTAAACGATCTTAAAAATTAGGGATAACGGTCAAGTTTTGCTGCTAGCTCCGCCTCCTTTTCTCACTCGCCATTTTCCAGCGACGTCACATTAATGAGAAATCCAGCGTAGTAGTAGTGGAGACGTTGGTGCAAATGCTGGACTCAAAGTCCCAGAATGCATTGCAGCTATGTGTGTTATAGCAGAGATCCGGCTCGGCTAGTTAGCGATCAACAAGATGCCTACCGTGACTGTGTGGATGCCGGTATTGGCATTGTTAACGCTTTGGAAGCTGATCTGTTTTTAGTGTACAGATGAGGAGGTGAGAGAGCTGGACTAAAGGAATAAAGCGCCGCTGCATCACTCTCTTTAGGTAGGGATGAAGCTAAGGCTAAATTCCACTGCATCACAATCAGCAGGAAGTCGAACAGCATTGTAGGTAGTGTAGGAAACCGTTAAGCAAAAATAGACTAAGATGTTGATGAAAGAAGTTGAAACTTAAAAAAACTCAACTCAATATTTCTTTACAGAATAAATTTCTGATCCCCCTGAAGATCACGTGTTAATCGTACGGATTATTATGCCAGTGGCTCAGGGTGGATTTTTCCTTTAAGAGTGAATGTAGCTGTCTCTAAATTAAAATGCACGATTGACTTTGTGTGTGTTGTGCACGTTTCCCGTGTTCGCAAATAAACAAATTAAATATGGCACTGAGCAGCAACGTTCGGGGCCCAAGCACTTCAATCATTTGATGTAAAAAAAATAATAATAATAATAATAATAATACTTTTTGTATTAAATGTTAATAAGAAACTGCAAAGCGTAAACTCTGTCCTTAAGACGTCGGAAAACTTAGCTACAGCTTTACCTCTGACTGTTACTAAGCGCTGAAAGTGGAGACTCCTTCCATAAACGTAAAAAATAATCACCTCTCTACAGAAAACTTCATATCAGCAATTTCACACGTTTCCTTTGTTAAACAAGTATACTCTTTAATCCGTTTCTTATTTGGGTTGAATTATGTGAAAGAATTGAGTAGGTAATTTTCTGAACTGTTTGCTGATATTTGTATCCCGATTACAGAATCGTAAACTCTAAAAAACTGTAAACGTATTGTTAATGACCTTAGAAAAATGAGTCGTATGAATCCAGAAGCGTCTATATTCAGAATATATATAATCTATTCATAAGGCTAGCTGTAGCGTTACCATAAATTCGGAAGCTAGCAGAAACCTTTGGGCTGCGATCAGATTCTTTAAGAGCGGTTCGATGTTCCGTACGATCACGTGACTTTTTCTTTAAATAGTCTGTAAATGTTTTCTTTTTACCAACTTCAAGCCTCGTTGTTGAAAAATAAAATTTTATCTCAAGAAAACAAAGAAACGTGTTGCAACAATAATATCGCCTATAGACGGCCTCTCAGGACCCCTGTAAGTAAACACAGCAAGACAAATTACCTACTGACTGCTGAAATTACATTTGTATGTAAACTGTAGGCTGTAACTGAATTGCGGAATTGTGTGTAAACTTCATTTTATAAATGTATTGTTGATGTGTAGGTGCAGTAGCGCAGGTGTGAGCTAACGGCGAGAGGTCGACACGGAGTAAACAGCACGCAGAGCCTTAAAGCAGCAAGGTCTGTAGAGCAAGGTCAAAGGGATGTCGGAGATTTTTTTTAATTTAGTTACAGCGATGAAAATCACAACCTTAAAAAAAAAAAAAAAAAAATCCTAAAGTTATTACAGATATTTTCCTGAATCGAATGGATTTAATCCAGAACCTCAGCAACAATAATAAATAAATAATAATTTCTATAAATGATGTCCTGTTGATCCGAGCGTGTTCTGTAGGGGCAGGTTCACGAATAAAGAGGCTCTCTGGTTCAATTAAATAGACAAGATATTATTGTGCACGTTTAACTGATGTTCATTAGACTCATCTGTACGCTCTGGGTCTCTGGGATAGATCTGGGTGTGTGGAGTTTATTTTCCAGTTAAAGTGGTTCCTGGCTACTTTGAGAGAAAACCGTGGGAGAGCAAAGTTCTAAACAATGTAAGGTTTCATCTCTTTCCTGAAGCGTCAGGGAGCCTGAGGCCTCTAAAAAGTAAAAACTTGGCAGGCAAATCACATGCGGTTCACTTTCAAATTCCCAAACCGGAATTTTGAGCTCCAGATACGTGAAAACCCAGGTTCTGGTGATGCTAAAGAACCGGTAAACGGGCACCAGCGCTTTCTTTCCCGTCACAGCTCGAGT
>CM075027.1:16775613-16780318 GCA_037576675.1 Pangasius sanitwongsei
ATTGTTTTCTAATATTAGCTTAGCTAGCCATAATCTCTTATATGACGATAATCTCTTAACGTTCGCTAGTTTTCTTAATGCTAGCTGTTTAGCTATCGCTGTGAAATGCTCCAGTTTGTCTGAAAGCTGCTTTCTTTTGCTCCCCTCATGAACCAGACTTGCAGCTCTGAGCGATTAGCAGGATAGCGTCCGAGCTAGCAGTAAGGAATTAACGTACATTTCTCTTGTACATTCTAAGCAATAATATTGAAACAAGTCTAGTCTTCGTACACACAAGACTGTTCTTTAGCTATCACTAGCAAAGGGAATGTTGCTAGTTTTTCTTCTCGCTAATGTTAGCTAGCTCGCTAGTAGCCAATAGGCAGCTCCAGTTCACTGTCTTCAGAGCTAATGCTGCTAATAGCTACTGGAAAATATAAAACTAGATAATCTGAGGTAATATTTATTAAATATTATAAAATTTCATTAAAACATGACGTGAAATGTCAGAATCATCAGTCATCAATTAGTAATTGAGTTTAAAATACATAAAATTATTTAATACAATTTGCAAAATTCCAAAACATGTGAACAAGTATTTGACATAGCGCTGACTCCAGAATTATTGGCACCCTTCATGAAAATAAGTAAAAATGATGTTATAAAATAAATACTATACACAATGATGAGGGTCTATACATCTGCTTTAAGCTGGTCACATGACCCCACAATCAAACTCCATCACGGCAACAACATTTTGATGTATACGAGGTAAAAGTCGCTGCAGAATATGGGCGTGGGACTCGGATGCTCTGCGACTGGTGGTTAAGGGGAGTTTTTGAGGAGAGTGCCTCTGCCAGGAGGTTAAAGCTGCACACGATCATTTCGGTCAGTGGATTTAAACTTGTTCAACTCGACATGTTCTGCATAAAAGAGTCCCCAGTATCCAACCTTCTTACACGTAGAGACCCGGTGCTGAAGAGGGAGACAGGCAGAGAGGCAGAGAGACAGAGAGGCAGGCAGACAGAGAGGCAGACAGAGAGGCAGAGAGACAGAGAGACAGGCAGAGAGGCAGAGAGACAGAGAGACAGGCAGAGAGACAGAGAGACAGAGAGGCAGGCAGAGAGGCAGACAGACAGGCAGTTATTGGCTTAAGGGAGGCTGAATGAGATCCCTCTGTCTCTCTGCCTCTCTCTCATTCTGTGTCTATCTGTCTCTCTGTATCTATCTATATCTGTTTCTCCATCTCTCTGTCTGTCTGTCTCTTTCTCTCTCTTGATCTCTCTCTTTGTCTCTCTCTGTCTGTCTCTCACGCTCTCGCTCTCTCTCTCTCTCTCTCTCTCTCTCTCTCTCTTTTCAGAGGCTGCTCTTGTCCTCCCGCTGGTGATTGATAACGTAAGCGCTGCTATTTTGGACTCGCGAGTGTCGGCACGAAAAACAGCAGCACTGCAGGTCGAGGCGAGCTACTCGCACGCTCACACACGCTCACACACACATTCACACGCTCACACACGCTCACACGCTCACACACACATTCACACGCTCACACACGCACTCACACGCACTCACACTCGCGCGCTAATAAACAAAATCCTATCCTCTCTTCTACCTCCTTCCTCTCTCTCTCTCTCTCGTTTTTTTCCTCTTTAAACTTGCTCTCAAGGGAGATCAGCATGTTTACACCTCACACACTCTCTCTCTCACACACACACACACACACACACACACACACAAACGCTCATGGGAGTCCCGTGCCAGGGTGTAATTGTTATTTACACGAACTCTGGCGTAAATCAGGAGAGCTGAATCAGTGAGACACACACATGCGCGTGCACGCACACACACACACACACACAAACAGTCACACGTGCACCACACACACACACACTTATCTGTACGGCCTGTTCCATTGGCCTATATTACACACGGCTAAAAAAAGCCTACACCCTCTTTCACTCATTTCTGTCTCGCTGTCACACACATACACACACACATACACACACACACACACACACACTCCATCTCTTGCTTCCTCTTTATTAAATGCCTTCGGCTCTAATCGGAGCCCCCGTTGAATTCTCCTTCTTTGACTGACACAGGATTCGCAAGCGTACTGAGACTCCAAATGTGTGTGTGTGTGTGTGTGTTTCTCTAGGCAGCGTTCCACCCCCCTCCCACACACACACTTTCCTCTCTTTCCATCCGGTGCTAATCTCGCTCACGCTCCTCTCGCAATCTCTCGCTTCTGAAAGAGAAAATCCATTTAGTCGGAAAGAATCTCTCTCTCTTCTCTCTCTCACACTCTCTCTGTCCTTCTCTCGATGACGTATTTGTTTTTTCATCTTTCCGAACTCCACTGCACTGAAATAAAAAAAAATAAAAAAAAATAAAAAATTCACATACAAGCAAAAAATGGTGCGAGCTGTTCTACTACAGATCTTTTTCCTGACCATGTTGTTTACTGTTCACGGATTAAAACATCACAACGCAAACAAGACCAGCTATTGGCGTAAATCACCGTCCTTACTGTGTTTCAACAAGTGATAGCAGTTTACAGAAACGGGAGGCGGATCAGAGCGGGACTGGGCAGGGAGATAAAATGGAACTTTATGCAGATTAGGCGCGTGACCATATATGAATACATTATTCAGATTGAACACATACAGATATGAATATGAGACACACTATTCCATCTATCTATCTATCTATCTTGCTAGTAAGGTTGACGGGGCCTCAGCTGAGACTAGAGGTGTTCATCAGGACTGCAATCCTGCAGGATGCAACAAAATATTCACACAGGTTTAAATTAAGCCACTAGTATGAAAAAAATGACCAACTACATTCGTCAGAGTATCTTGCGATCAGTTATGAACTGGAGTGATGTAGCTGAGGCTGAGGAACTGTGAGAGCTAGAATTCACACGCCGTGCTCACACTGCTGACATTTCCACCTCAGGGTTTTTCCCCCCCAGTGTTTTTCGGAAATATTAGTGAAGGTAAAACACTCTTTCCAGTTTAGACCACGCCCACTTCGAGTTTAACTCCGTAGCACTGAGGAGACAGAGATCCAGATGGTGTCCCTGCGTTCCACCTCTACTGCGTATCAGAAGCAAAGAAACTCGTTATTAATGGGAGTGAGGATGGTGCGATCGACTCGGGCCGCTTCGCGTTCCTCGCTGTGAAACATTATCTCCTTTTTCTGTTTCCTATCAGACTTTCGTTCCTGTTGAAAATGAAGAGGAACCTGATGACTTTGAATATATCAGGACATCAAATAAAAAGTCTGCTTAAAGTAACGTCTCTCTAACGGAAAGGATTAATATCCTCTAACGGATTGTAAAGCTAACCAAACGGGTTCGTTTTCTGCAACTATCTAGACTCTGAACTGAATCACAGACAGCCGGAGCCGAGGCGCCGAGGCGGAAACGCAGGGTTTCCCAGACGTTTGGCTGAAGCGGAACCTGTTTCTCGAACGGCCGTGCCAAGCATAACACTAAAGCTAAGAGAGATGGCATTTGCTTTCTCATCAACAACAATTGGCGCGCTGATGAGAGGATAATCTCTGAAGACTGCTCTTCACACCTCAAATGTCTCGCAATTAAATTCCTGCCCCGGGAGTGATGCGATTCTCGCCGCTGTTTACCGGCGGCTCGGGGCATCGGGTGATTGGCTGGAAATCGTCCCTGCGTACGAAAGCTCATGGGTGGTAGCGAGGGAGTTCAGTCATGGTCGTTCAAGGACTGTTTTTCTCTAATCTTAGCAAAAACGTGCAGGGAAACAAAGCCCTTGATCAGTGTTAGCTGTAGCCTCTGTGTGGGATTTACCACTGACTGCAAAAAGAAATGTTTTTATTTATTTATTTGTTTGTTTTTTGGCCATTTTCTATATTCGGGACTATATTCAGTAGAGGTGCGGCTTCCCGCTTGAGATGACCATGATTAACACCTACTGCTGTAAAAATGTAAGCAAGCTGAACTTGTGATCTAATTAACACTCTGATTACTGACATGTGGACACACTGAAAAGCAGGACTACACTTTCGGATCAGGTTTTTCACATTTCTTTAATAAAATCTCACAGCGTTGTAAACAGAAAAAGTTAAAAAAAAAAAAATAAAAAAAAAAGTTAATCTGATGTTGCCAAGCTTCGTCTTAAAGTCAAGGCCCTAAGCAGCTAGTAATCCGCTCGCTGCTGTGTGACAGCAGGAGGTTAAATGGGAGGACAGTACAGCTCATTTTAATCCGATTTATTAAACCAGACACAATATGCAATATCTCACCTGATTTTTTTATTTATTTATTTATTTCCATTTGCTGCTAGAAATATGTGCAGAACACCAACACATGACACAACGTTCAGGAGTTAAGTGTAAAAACAAAAGCACTGTGGAAACACTAGCACTGTTTACGGTTTGTTTACGTTGCCTTGGATATGACGCCGTCAATCATTATGTGATCAGACATGCCCCTAGATCAGGTTCTGATCAGGCAGAAAATCCTGAGAATCGGATTGTATCAGGCCGATAGCAGCAAAAATATTATGGATCAGATATCAGAGAGAGGGAAAAAAAGAAAAAGACAAGAATTAATCTGATTTTAATCTGATCTGAAAACTGGATTTGGAAAATATTTTTCACTGGAACTGGAAATGTTCACATACACTATATTACCAAAAGTATTCGGTCACCTGCCTTGACTCACATATGAACTTAAGTGCCATCCCATTCC
>CM075027.1:16780418-16785418 GCA_037576675.1 Pangasius sanitwongsei
AGGCCAAGTGATTAGGACACCTGATTCTGATCATTTGGATGGGTGACCGAATACTTTTGGTAATATAGTGTATAAGAGGAACTGATTATATATAAATATATATTTATATTAGAATTTTTATTTATTTATTTTAGCTAGCTTTGTTTTCTGGAATTTTTTTTAAGTGCATCAGGTAAAAAAAATAAAAATTTTAATCTTTACTTAATACTTTACTACTTAAGGTATCAGAAAAGCAGGAGGAGGTGCGGTGCCATCTCGAGCTGTAATTAAATTGTAGTTAGAGAGATGTATTGCCTGAATCTTCCACTGGTAACTTCTTATTTAATAACATGTGAAATTGTGTTACACCACGCAGGAGCCGGAAAAGCCAAAAGCATAATTTATACTCCATCATTCAGGTCATCATTTCAGTAGACATCAGTGGATATCGGTTTGAAAAATCGATTAGAGACGCCAAGACGAACGCAGGAAAGTTCAGAGACTCCGAGGAGAGGCGGCGAGCGCGTCAGAAATACGACCTCGTTCAGGAGAAAGATGCCTGTAAGGCAGTGTGTGAATACGCTAGCAGGTGATTCCGTCTCGGGCTGTTCGATCCTGGCTGCGCTGCGTAGACGTGTTTCTGCTCACGTTTTCAACACTTCTCTTCAGCGAGCCAGCGCTTCAACGCATGCGATGATGCAGCGGTGTCCGGGATGAGTCCAGCACCCTGGCCATCTCGTTAACCTCACTAATCGCAAAGCGCCCGAGGCGCCTCGTTAACGACTTCATCAAATCACAGTTCGCCTCGAGACTCAAGATCCTTCCAGTAAGGACGCCACACATCTCGGAGGAGAATGAATTTTTGCTTTCTATCCAAAATTTAAGACGAACGTTACATTTTTAAAACTGACTACGACAGAAGGCAGTGACCTTCAGGTATCACATATACATTATAAATCCATATAAACATATAACATGTGATATATGACCTAAATTGCTGAGAGGCTCCTCTGAACTTATCGTTATGCTATCTGCGAAGTGTGTGTGCAGATACAGTGGAGACTAAATACGACGTGTAGCAGCTTACGAAAAACTTTCCAACGCAAAAAAGGCGGCCTGTGAAACGACCAACCCCCGACTGAAGTGTTGTGGAGAGACGTTTAATGCAACAAAATAAAACGTTTCCACAGCTACGCGTGAAAGTTTACAATAACCAACGTTCAGCCGTTACTCAAACAATCACGAGCTCGGTCAGCTAATAACATGATGATGTACTTTATCTATGTACATCATGTGTTCATAACCACGACAATTAATTAACGCGTTTCTGCAGGTTGTTTTTCGTGTATCATCATTCTCCATTTGCAACAACATGGCGCCCAAAATGGCGCTCCTGGGAATTTCTGGGATAATCGAGAATATTAATATAACTTTATTTAGTTAAAAATGAAATCTCGTTCTTCGTTTTGAGTCGTTAATAATAATAATAAAAAATAGAAATACAGTTAAAATTCCTGCTGCAGATTTAACGTGATGCGTCTCACCTGAAAAAGTATTTCACATCAGTTTCCTCACAGAAAAGGAACCTTGTTGTCGTTTTGTGGGTTCAATTTGCACCAGTACGAAGCCCAGATGCTAACAGCTAGCATACGTGCCTTGGGCGAGTCACTGGTGCTTATGCGTCAGTAGATGTTGACACACGACACACTGAGCAAACGTTACACACACCGTTTTACACACGTTATCTTGCAGCCAGGTAAACAGTGCTTGTGAGATTGCTGGCTGTCTTGACGAATGGATCGTGTTCATGACCAGGCTGGAATGTATTTACAGACAAAAATGCCCACTTCACCACACATCACAGTTTGTTTAGTTATTGATTGATTGATTGATTGATTGATTGCTGTACAGTGGGCGTCAATATTAAAATTTGCTTACACAATCCCGATCAAGCCAAGTTTATTTATAAAAAAAATAAATAAAAACGTCCGTTTCATTTTAGCCAAAGGGACTTGCCGATGAGGCAGCTTCCAGTCTGAGCTCAGAGCTACAGGTCCAGAAGTGGCTCTTCTCCTGACACTTGGTCCTGGGATTCGAACTTTCTAACGCTGTAGTCATGACTACGGTTTCACGGATCCTCGCAGCGTACGATCGCACCATCACCTCATTGGTGACTTTTTCACAGTATGGAGTGAAATCTGTTCCCATCCATCGGCTTATTTATTTATTTCTTACTCCTGCGGTCCTCATCTCTTTTCTGTCACGTTCCACCGCCTGCGTTTCTCGGCGCAGAGACGCGACTACGCTGAAACGCCTTGGTGGTGTTTGATCCGCTCCTGATGCACGCGTTACGCTGCCGCCTCTGCCGCCACTCCGAGCATGTCTGTAACTTTATCGGCCACGACGCCTATCAAACATTTACGTTCGTTGTAAATAAATCAGCGCTCTAGCTTTAAGCAGCGCTACACACTCGTGTGTTGGTGATTTAGTTTTTCTCTTCCTTTCCTCACAGTCGCTCCGTCTTTCAGCTCATAACGACAACGTGATGAATCCTGACAGTGTATGAGAGTGAATGGAAAAAATATCACTCTCAAATATCTGTCACATCTTTGCATATGAAGTAACAAAGACTTTTGTGCTTCGTGTTTCGTAATAAATTTAGTGTTTTGAAATTCAGTTAATACACCGATATTTTTATTAGCCTAGGTTATCATATGTGAACATTTCAAACGCCCCTAACCACAACCGCGCTTAAAACAACAACAATCCTGATTCGGCCCTGAGCTCGGGTTACTGTCCGTGTGGGGTCTCCTGTGTTCTCCGTGTCTCTCCCGGGTTCTCCAGTTTCCTCTCGCCTCTCAGAAACACATCGGCACGTGCGTTTGGGACTCTGAATAGGTGTGGATGAGTGTGTGTCGCTTCCCATCCAGGCTGTATTCCCACCTCGTACCCAGTATTCCCGGGATACTCAGGCTCCATCATTACGCTGACCAGGACAGAGCGCGTACTGAAAATGAAGAAACAACGGAAAGTAGCTTCAGTCCACTCAAAACACAACACAGAATAAAATACAGGACACTGTCAGAGCACATAAGTACAACTGTAAAATCTAATAATAATAATAATAATAATAATAATAATAATAATCAGTGTTGATTTCTTTAGAAATGTTTATGCCAAAGAGAAAAGAGAAAGATCTACAGAAGTGAGTGCAAAAAAAAGAAAAAGAAAGAAGAAGCAGTAGCGCTGCTCTGCTGCTCTGGCCGTGTGTGTGTGTGTGTGTGTGTGTGTGTGTGTGTGTGTGTGTGTGTGTGTACACTCCTGTGGGCTTCTCAGCCCCGAAGGCGTTTTGTTCCCCCTCCCTGATGCGGCCTCCGGCTTTCGCTAATCCTCTCAAGACACACACACGCACACACACAGCGCTCCTGAGACGTGCCACGCTGCTGCTTATCTCCACACTCGACTGAGCTCCGCCACACACACACACACACACACACGGAGCAGAGAGCAGCGTAGCACTCACACTTACCTAGCGCAGCATGGCCTAATCTTCCACTCCACGCTGATGAGGAAACATACACGAGTAATTCTGACTCTGGAGAAACGTGTAAATTAAGAGCGATTGTTTATACATTGTGTAATTATAGCTATAAATGCGTGCATTAGTGTTAGTGTTGCTGTGAGGTGTTGAGGATTTATTCACTGCTCGTAATCTTCACACACTTCTCAAGAGGACGCTAGTTCTGGAGGCTGATCTTTGTCTGCTTTCAGATTTCTTTCATTTTTGGGATCTTTGCAGAAAGAAGAGTAAAATTTGCCGCGTGTTCCCGGGTTCTCGGAGAGTCAGATGGTTTGACTCGGCTCACCAGCGAGTCGACTCCTTGTAATCGGGAAGACGGTCTCTTCTCATCGGTTATTTTCACAAACACTTCTGCGTTGGCTTTCGTACGTCACATACAGGTCACGGCGTCAATCTGTTTTATTCGTAAATTGTTCGTAGGAGCATTGACACGAGAAACGTGGTGTTAAGTCCTGTATGGAAAAAACATTCGTATCCTTCTCGAGTTCAAGTTTAAATAACTTTTTATTATTTCATTTACACACGATTTAATGAGCGTTTTGTGGAACCTTTCATGTTAATGACTTTAGTGATAAATCAGTCCAGAACGTCTATAAATTAAGACGAATATGACTCGCCGTTCAATTACGGCAAAATTAACAGCACCCAAATAAAAGGGGGCGGAGTTAGTGGGCGTTTATGGTAGCCGACGAGCTGCAGTGGCTGAGCTGTGTTACTGGAACTGTTCTCTTTCACCGTTTAGTTGGCATTTTGTCATTTTCAGCTCTGTTTGCTTTTTTATGAAGTTTTGTGGGCGTGGCTAAAATGTAAATGTGCTATGAGTGCGCTTGGAAAATTACGACCGATTGGCTTTTATCTACGTGTGTGAGTACGAAGAAAATCAGCGAAAGTTTTCAGTTCGGTGTTGCTTACGAAAAATATTTACATACAAATGTAGTAAAAAATTGATAAATGAGGTTTAAAATGTGGGTTTCAGAGAGGCTTTCACTCGGTGAGACCTTCAGGAAGTTGATCAAGATTGGAGGCTTTGGGGAAACACTTGGTTAGAGGTCTTGTGTACGTGGGTTGGACTTGGTTCTCCAGATCTCATTGGTTGGGATGGGATGTACGTCATGGTCATTGGTCAGGTCACAGCGTTTTTATTCCACGGGGGAACCAATCAATTCAAGTTAACATTTATGGAAGGAGTCTCCAGTGTCAGCGCTTTGTAACAGTCTGAGGGAAAGCACTTTTTAGCACACCTAGCACACATCCTCACCTCTGAGATCAATTATTAATCACTAGGGGTCAAAGTTCACCGAGGGAACTAAATGACTGACAAATTAAGTATGTGATTTGATTTTTTTTCCCTCCGTCCCTGAATAGAGACTACTCGGATTTCTAAAATTAGTTCAACTGGAATTCAAGCTGCGAGATTTTTCCGTAGAATCTTAGTGTAAAT
>CM075027.1:16787918-16803202 GCA_037576675.1 Pangasius sanitwongsei
TAACGAATTGTTTTGTTTATGGACGAATTAAACCTGAGCCCAGTATAGACTTCTGACAGCGGTTTGAACGTGCCGTGATGAAAAGAAAAAGAAAAAAAAAGCTGAGATTAGTGCCCACACGTGCGCGCACACAGACACACACACACACCCTCACACACTCATACTGCTCTGTGGTGTAACGTTAACACTCAACCACAGGGCTCCACAGTAGTGGGGGACTTTCCCTTTTTCACCTCAGCGAAAGTGTGTGTGTGTGTGTGTGTGTGTAAATGTATCATGAGTGTGAGTGAGTGTGTGTGTGTGTGTGTGTGTGTGTGTAGGCGGGAATGCCAGTCATCTCAAAACCGAGAGACTGTGATGAGTAAAAGAGAGAGTGAGAGAGAACAGGAACAAGTGCAGACGCAAAAGAAGAAAACAAACTGATGGTGAGAGTGTGTGTGAGTGTGTGAATGCGTGCGTGTGTGTTTGAGCCTGCGTGTGTGTGTGCGAGTGCACGTGTGTGTATATGGTTTGCTTTTACTTTCCTTGTTAAGTAATAACTGCCACTTTCAGCGCGCCCTCATTTTTCAAAATCTATTTTCTTAGTTTAAGTGTCTGTGTGTGTGTGTGTGTGTGTGTGTGTGTGTGTGTGTGTGATAACTCCATGTTTATAATCTGCCTTTGTCTCCTCTGTGTGTATATATATGTGTGTGTGTGTGTGTGTGTGTGTGTTCATAGTTACCTTCGCTTCCAGTTTGCAATGCGTAAAGGAGAAATGTAATCAGGTGCTCAACTGCAATTTTTCTTCCTAATGTAATAGGCAGTATACAGGGGTCAAAGGGCATGACTTTGTCTCTCTCTCTGATGCGCGCGCGCACACACACACACACACACACACACACACAAAATGAGTAAACATATATCCTGTATAGTTTGTAAAAAGCATCTTGTTCTTATAACCCTTGACTGAACCGATGAAGACAAATTCAACAGCCAGAATTCTACATATTCAGTTATATATTTCTTCATGTGCCTTTTTATTATTTATGTTTTATGTTTATTTTGGTGAGGTCCTAGCATTACAGGCAGCAGGTTAATGGGCACACCCTGGCAGCGTGCTTTTAGCTTTCAGTTCCATCCTAAGCGGTCCGTCAGCCGTCCCCTGGGAGATGGAGGCGGATTTAGAGGCTGACGAAAAGTCGCAGTGCTGCACGTTCCTTTTTCACGTTTAATACTCGTTCAGAATGCAATGAAAATGTATTTCCAATTTCAAATATATTCTCTTTGTACTAAATTAAGGTTTTTGTTGCGTACACTGATCTGCACGAGTTAATTTCTTGAACGCTAGTTCATCGGGTCCAAGCACTCTTTTGCCCCTAGTGGCTGCTTTGTGTAAGTTACAGAAAAGTCATGGACCCTGAATGTGAATCAGATTTGGTGTTATTGCTGCAATCCGTTGCACTCTGAACTCCATTTCCCCAGTTTCCGAGCGAAACACGTTCTAATGCTTAGGGGAAAAAACGGCTGATTTGATGAGCATTAAGAAGAGCTCGGTGAATTAGTTCTGTGTGATGCGCAGTGAGAAGTAGAAGAGAGGTCAACTGATCTTGCTCATCTCTGCTCATAAACATGATCTGTCACGATGGTGTCGGTGAACTCGGGCTGAATCAGTGGAATCACGTTACAAATCTAAACTTACAAAGCAGTTAAAACGTGTTTTCACAACACAAAAGCTTCCTATCAAGTAAAATCAGAAATCAGGTTACTGTGGACTGTGCGCCGCCGCGTCGTCGTGTGTGGGTGTGGCCTCACTTCCTGTTTGATGGGGTGTTTTATTTATTTATTTATTTATTTGAGGTGACATTCACAGGCCTGTCACGAGCACACGGTTCTGAGAATCTGTTATCCCTGTACGGTTTCTGCGAATCAAAGTCTAAAAAGGCTTCAGACCAGTTTTCAGGAAGATTTGATACGTTTTGTAGGAAAAAAAGTGAAAAAAACAGTTATGCAAATGAGCTCAAACTTCAAGTTTAATGGTTCTTTTTGGTTTGATGTGAGCCAGTGAATAAGCTGGAAAGCATTTCTTCCTGTGATGTGACCCAACACACACAACACCGTGCTCCAACACCGTGCTCCAACACTGTGCTCCAACACCATGCTCCAACACCGTGCTCCAACACCGTGCTCCAACACCGTGCTCCAACACCGTGCTATAGCGCTGAGATCATGACTAGCGTTCCCACATCAGTGCTTGGACCCATTTTACTCCCCTCCCCCGCTGACTGACTGCATCGCCGCCTCCGATCCGTGGAACAATATGTCTTTATTACATTATTTGCTTTTCTTTACACCACCGCGCCGCCGAGTTCTGGATTGCGATTGGTCAGAAGGTGTTGATTAATTCTCTGTAACAGCAGCTCTGACAGCAGCAGCAGGTTTACGTTAATGCGCTCGCTCTGATACGCTACTGATAATAAAGGGATTAAAGGACATTTAACATGTATGGAAGGAGTCTCCAGTGTCAGCGCTTTGTAACGGTCAGAGGTCAAGCTGTAACTTTTCCGACGTCTTCGGTAAAACGACAAGCTGCGTTTTTTTTGTTAAGAGAAAAAGAGAGGTTGGTGAGGGAACGACTGTTTACAGCTGCTGTAACATAAGTGAGAACTTGTTTCGTAGACGTTCCACAAGACTAAATGTAACTATAAATGGATAATGGATAAACTATAAATGGTACACGTCGTTGTTTTAATAAATAAAAAAACTGCACTCGTTAGCAGATTGCACTGGTATAAGAGAAATAAAACACCGCTTCATCACACCACCTTGTCGTTGATTATTTTTCTATGACAGCACGACACGGAGTGAGTTTTTTTTTTTTTAACGTTCACAATGTATATTCCTGCAGAGTCTCTGTGCTGTGTATCTTTTTTTTTTTCCCGCAAAGAAAAGAGCGACGTCCACTCATCGTGCTGCATCTCTGATAAATGGTTGAGTTTCGGAGTAATGGATTAGCGCCATTACGCGGATGACTGAAGCGCAGGATGAGAGAGAGAGAGAGAGAGAGAGAGAAGCGGGTGTTAGCGCAAAGTGAGGTAGAAAATTGTGAGAGATTGCGAGCGGGAGCGAGTGAAAGGGAGTGGAGGGAAATGTGTGTGAGAGAGATGGAGGGATGGAGGTGGAGGGAGGAGGCGTGCTGGGAGATTAAGGAGAGCCGTTTTGGCGGAGCGCCGCTCGGCTCCTCCCCCCCGCTGTGATGTTAGGAGTCTCGCGGTTGCCGCTGTTGCTCAGAGACGGCGCGCTGCACGAGGCGGCTTTTCCCCTAAACTCCAGCTCACGCTTTCTTTTTCTCTTTCCCTTCCAACTGTGCTGTGTGGTTTTTCATTATTTTTTTTCTCTGTGCCGTGTTTCAGTGCGCTTTCCGCTCACCTGCGTGTGTGCTGCTTGCTTTCTTTCTTCTTTTTCTTTTTTTTTTAAAAAACCTGCTCATTATTTTATCTTGTGTTGCCGTTTCTTCCCCAAGCACGCTGATTACATTTTTTTTTAAAAACACTTTCTCTGTGCATTTACTGAATGTGACTCTGTGCTGTCTCTATGAAAATCTCTGTGCTATCACTGTCTCTACATTTTTTTCTCTGTGTTGTTTCTCTCTTTTTTTGTCTCCAGTCTTTCCTCAATGCTTTCTGTTTTCCTGTGCTGTTTGTGTCTAGTTTTTTCTGTGCATCTTATCTTTATGTATTTCTTCCCATGCTGTTTTTTTTCTCTTTTGTCGCTTCTTTCTCAGTGTCTGTTTTTGTGTCATTAATTCTTTTGTGCTGTTTCTGTCTCTAGTTTTTCTGTGTAGTTTTTTTTATTTGTTTTTCTGTGCACAGAAACTTTGTCAGCACTTCTTGTGCCTGTTTTTCTCTGTGCTGCAGTTTTCACGTCTTTATTTCTACCCTGTGCTATTTAGTTTTTTTCTGGTGTTCTTTCCTTTTTTTTTTTTTTTAAAGCACTCTTAAGTCTCTAATTTTCTCTTTGTTTCTGTAACTAGTTTTTCCTGTCTCTACTTTTTCTCTGTGCTGAAATGTTTGTCTTTGCTATGAAATGCTTGTCTCTTGATATTTCTATCTGTTTATTTCTATGAACAGTTTATCTTATTTGTGTCTGGTTTTCTCTCTGTGCTGTTTGTATTTTTCTGTGCATTTTCTCCCTCAGCCCTTTGTGTCTCTGTGCTGTAATGTTTGTCTCTAGCTTTTCTCTGTGTTGCTCCTGTCTTGTTGTCTCTCCTGCTCCTGTGTTGTTTTTGTGATTTCTCTGGGGTTTTTTTTTTTTGTCTCTGTGCTGCTTTGTAGGTCTGTGTTTTATTTATTTATTTATTTATTTATTTATTTATTTATTTATTTTAACCCCTCCCCATTCTGGTTGTCTATCTCCTACCTTTTCTCTGTGCTGTTTCTCTGATTATTTCTTTGTGTAGTTTCTGTCTGTGTATTTTCACTGTTCTTTTTGTCATGTGCAGTCTGTCCCCTTTTGTTTCTGTCTCTCGTTTTTACCTCAGCACTCGTGTCTCTCTCTTCTGTGCTGCTGTGTTTCTCGCTGTTTTCTCTGTCTTTCCCCACATATACTGACTGCCTGTCTCTGTGCCTGTCTCTGTGTCACTTGTGTATCTTCAGTTTGTTTTTTCTTCTCTGTGGTGTTTCTCTAGTCCCTAGTTCTTTTCCTCTGTGCTGTTTGTGGCCTTGTTTTTTTTTTCTGTGCTGTTTCTGTGTCTCTAGCTTTCTTTCTGCAGTATTTCTGTTGCTATTGTTTTCTTTGGTTTTTATATCTCTAGGGTGTTTCTGTTGTTTCTGTGTCCCTAGTTTTTCTCTGTGCTGTTCATCTCTCTGTAGTTTTGTCCTGTACTGTTTCAGTCTCTGGTGTGTGTTTTTTTTTTTTTTTTTTTATGTGCTGTTTGTTCTATATTTTTCCTCTTAGGCTGCTTGTGTTATTTTTTTTCCCCACATTGTGCTGCTTTCCTGTTTTCTTTCTCTCTGTTGTGGCTGTGCTTCTAGTCTTTCTCTGTGTTGACTGTACATGTTTAGCTTTTTTTTTTAAATTGCCTGCATGTATGTATTTAAGCCGTCTCTTCACGTTTCTACTCTGTTCCGTACGCCGCGTTCGTCTCTGATCTTCACTTTTCTGGGGTTTTGTCTGTATTTTTATTGTCTGTTTTATTTTTTGTTTCTGCATGACATCTGTTGGTTTTTCTGTGTTTTTAACATTTCTCTTTCCTGTGAGCTTTCTTGTCGCATTCTCTGTGTCGTCTCCGTGCACAGCGTTACAAACTCTCACTGCTTTACGTCTGTGTCTGTGTGTGTTTTCTCCTCACCGTGATCGCTTTGGTTCTCTGTGTTCTTTCGCTAGTTAATGCCTGTGTTTCTGTATCGTATCAGTGCATTATATCCGTTTTTGTTTCGGCCGCTGTTGCTGAAATCGCAGCTACATGTCTCCCACTTGCGTAGAAAATCAAAGATCGCCTGTCGCGGCAAACATCTTTATTTTCCTCTGCTTTCTAACGACATAGTTGTTTTTCTCTGTGCTGTGTCACCTTGTAATGTAATAAAAACCTGAGACTCGACCAGCAAAACACATATGTTCTCACTCTCTCTTTCACACACACACACAGCAAGAATGGAGTCACCAGCTGTCAGTAGGTGCATTAGTGTGGTGAGAAGGGATGTCTATGAGGGGGCATATTTCCTCACACGTGTGTGTGTGTGTGTGTGTGTGCATATGCCAAGGGCACAAACAAGTGAACAAAATCCCCTGTGTCACAGCGTGACTGTTCCACATTAGCACTGCTACAGAGCGAGGAGGATGTTGTGTGTGTGTGTGTGTGTGTGTGTTGCTTAATTTAGCACATGACCAGCTACACGAGCGCTGTTTAGTGACAATCATCCTCAGGACCCAAAAGAGCGGAAGAAAGGAAGACGGGGAGAACGAGCTCGGAGACAGACAAAGCAGCATGGAAGGAGGAGTGAAAGCAGTACATTTCGTTTGCGTTGAGAGAGGAGAGACAGGAAGTGAACAATTCCCATTTCCTGTGTGCTGAATGTAATATGAGATCAGGATATTACATGTTGATTAATTTTCTAGAGCAGCAGCTCTGACAGTAGCGCAGGTTTATATTAATGCGCTCGTTAGATATGTTAGCGTTTCTATGGTAACAGCTCGTTCACAGGGACGTGTACGGCAGTTTTCTGTTAATTTAACATTTATGGAAGGAGTCTCCAGTGTCAGTTTTCTGACATCATCTGGACGGATGAGTTTATGGTTTGTGGTTTCTCGGTAACAAGACATGTTAAGTCTCATTAACTTCCAAAGAGAGAAAATAATATTTTGAACATCCAGAATATTTTTAATGTAATATACACTAAGAAAAATGAACTGGTGTTAAAATTTATTATAAAACTTTAATTATACAATGATGATGATGATGAAGAGGAGGATGATGTGCCAAAAAAAAATTTATAATTTTGTTGTAGAAAAATGAAAAGAGACAAAAGAATTCTGGAGATTAATGTTATTAGCATTATTACAATTATTTATCTACAGCAATACATATGGGGAATTACAGTGTGTGTGTGTGTGTGTGAGAGGGGGAGAGAGAGAGAGGGAGAGAGAGAGAGAAAGAGAAGGTGAAGACCTGGTTATTCGAGTGTTAAGGTTGCACGCCTCTGGTCCGCTGGAGAAACATGAAACTGCCTCCCATATGATTTCATTGGTAGCTCCACACACACACACACACACACACACACACACACACACACACTCCAGCACAGCCTTACGCTGCTGATTAGAAAATGCATTATTCATAACAAATCTGTGGCCCTGAATGAACGAGATGGGAGAGACGAGGGGGAGGAGAGAGAGAGAGTCTCCTGAATGTGAAATATTTTTTAATAGCACAATCAAAATGGCTGCTATCACATTAGCGTTCGAGGAAATCCATTTTCCTCTTCCTTTCACGTGCTAGCGCGGTGGTTAAGTTGTGCGCTAGTGGGGAGAAGGTTTGGGTTTGAATCCTGGCAGTGTAGCATTGTTTAGCTTCCTACAGCTTTACATTTTCTAAGCTCATTTACACAGATATATCTGCAGTATTCTTGACAAAACTACTTAATCGTTTTTAATCCTATTTTAGTCATTTGGTTATTGTCGTTTTAGTCTGATGAAAAAACTAGAGCAACTGTAGTCACTAAAACTGAAAACTTCTCGTTTAGTTTTCATTAACGTCTTTTTTTTCCCCCACATTAAGCTTCGCTAATAAGTTTCCAAAACGCAAAAAATTTCCCAAGTTATAATTCCTTCTTAAATGAAACTCTTCTGCTTCTCACACGTGCGTTGGCTAAGTGAAAGTGCATATTACACGTAATTACGCTGCATACATTTTCAGAGAAATGCTTAAAAAAGATTAAATAAGGAATAACACCACAGACTGTGCAGTTTACGTGTAAGAAATGATCCACGCCACGATGGTGTGATGTGAAATGGGGTTTGTTTCCACCGCAAAGTGAAAGCCGTGACTGTTACACAGCGCTGACACTAGAGACTCCTTCCACAAATGTTAAACGTCTCGTAACAAAAAACTTCACCACGTCAATGATTATACGCTTTTCTTTCTTAAACAGCATTTAAAAAAAAAAAAATCCCTTTAGTAGTAGTCTTGGATTGTGTGGAATGAGCTGTTTCTATAGAAACAATATCGTATTAGAATGTATATAAAAACGTATCATTACTGTCCAAGTCGAGCTGTTAAAAAAAATAACGCACACCTTCTGACCAATCAGATTCAAGAATTCAACCGTGCTGTGATATTAGCAAAATAATGCCGCCGTCGTCGAAAAGTTTGCTAACGTTACCACGGAGTGTGACCGCGTCTCGCATTAACGTTAGCATGCATGCGCACATCGGAGGAGGCAGGTGCAGTCCCTCAACAGTGCAGCAGTTATAACTGAATAATCGTATAATTGGATTAACAACGCGAGTGCGAAAATGTCGTGATCTCTGTCCAGTTGACCGTCTTGTCTTTTTTTCTTGTTGAGGAAAATGTATTTACAATTCCTCTCTCGTTTTGAGTAACAGGATGAATTATTATTTCGTTACCATGTGGTATTTTTCAACAAAATGAGCACTAGCTTGCTTGTAATTAACCTAGCTAGCATTGTAGTGAATACATTAGCGAGTCATAGACAGCTAGCTCATAGCTACCTGGAATAACAAATATACGTAGCTATCAGGAGTAACACAGTGCACTGCAAACAATGACATCTGAGTGAGTGAACATATCGTATTTACGTGAACTAGTATTTATTATAAGATTGCAAAAAAATAAACAAGATTATTAAAGCCATTTCTAGACACACTTAACAAACTAATCTTTTTCTAATCTGAAGCATTTATTTCTAGAAAGAAGCAACATTATCTGCTGATAGAAAAAGAAAATTTGAATCTTAAAAAGGAATAAAAGCATTTTCACTGCTTTTCATCTGATCATTTATAATAATCTCATTATAAGAAATAGATAAATTTGCCCATATTCAAAACATTTTTGCAGCGTGACTGTCATTTCAGGAGCTAGCTAGCATGATAGCTAATATCCGTCTGTGTAAAGTTATGGAGTAATTAAAAAGAGGTATCCAAAATGGCGGCAGTTCATCAGAAAGTCGTCAGCGCATTAGCTAAATGTATAGCTAGCTCAAACCTGTAACGGAGACGGGGTTCTCAAAGCGAGCTCCGTGATTATTAACGCTGTTACAGTTTTAATTACTAATTCAATACCTCAGAAATAAGTAAAACTGATCAATAATGTCAACTTAATAAATCGATTTTTATTCAAAACAGGGAAATTTTAGTAATCAAAATTTCTCCATAGAATTCTCCGTATTATAAAAATGTGTCTAATATTTGTCTCTCACATGCTAGCTGCTGCTAGCTTCTGAGTGTAGTTAGCTTTCCTTCATGAACGTTTAGCTAGCTAGCTACCGAATGCTGTACCAGTGGTTGTAGTTTTCAGTAAATTAATCACACATTTCTTTATTGAAGTCACACACCTGAAAGACATGTTCTCGCGTAAAGGCGCAAAAACCACCCAAGTGGCTAATCACTGAAACTGTGATTAATCCTGTGATTAAGCTTTGTTTCCATTGTTGAACAAAACAAACAACCTGTGAAGTTAATGAATATGAATGAATATAGACAACATACGATGAGTGTAATGAAGAGAGCGATGAGATGAAAGGTGAGTGTGTGTGGGTGTGTAGTGTCTGTCAAGGCAGAGGTGTGATAAGGGTGTGTGTGTGTGTGTGTGTTTGTATTGACCTCTGTAATTGACCCTGGCGCTCGCACGCACACACCCGACACTCAGACATCCGCGGCGGCTAATCGGCCAGCAACCACGCTGCCTGTCAATCAGGCACTCACACATGCTTTAATATTCACAGCGAGACTGTGTGTGTGTGTGTGTGTGTGTGTGTGTGTGTGTGTGGAGGGCAGCGCTGTGATAGAGCATTGAGGCCCGCCGGGACGAAGAGACCTCCAGCTACCATTACTCACATCCTGACAGCATACACACACACACACACACGCACACAGAGCAAAAATTCAAAAGGTACTCTATGATTTTAATGGAAGCAGCTACAGATATGTAGCAGGCACTACATTCTTACTTAACAACTTAAAATTAAACAAATGTAATTTTTTTATTAAATTAAAAAATTGAATACATCTTAACTTTATTTATTTTTCACACACACACACGTGTTGTACTTGTAAGGACCGAATGTCCTCATGAACACCTGACGTGACAAAATCACTTGTGAAGTCACAAATTGTATTTTTAATAGAGTTGTTTTAGTTGCTTACTGACCCATTCCTTATTTTTTTCCCTTTTCCTTATGTACAGGAATTGCACTCAGGACCTCCGTACACTAGGGGGCGGTGTACTGATTAATCATAGACCTGGAATCCATCAGCAAACTCGGAGAAGAAGAGCAGCAAGAAACTGCGCTACCACGGTAATTTATTTCCTACCTGTATTTCAGGAAATTCCACTATTGTTGTTATTGTCTTCTGAGCTACTATTAGCTAGTAGTTTGCGGTAATACGTCTGACGGTTAAATGCTTAAGAAGCCAGATTGTGGAAAATGGCAACAAATATTCAGCGAAAAATATCTGTCGGAATTATCTTTAATTGGGAAAAAAATGTACTCACCCAGTTGAAAGTAAAGAGTAAACAATTTTCCCTGAAATTTAATGTGATCTCGCACAAATGTCGAACTATTTGCATGACTCGGTTTGTATGAAAAAGGTTCAATTAAGAGGCAGGGTTAATATTCGTACCTTCTTACATCGTTGATGTGTGGTGTTGTCTTTTTTTTTTTTTTTTTTTAATTAAAACGTGAGCTTGATGTTTGCATATCCATAAAAATGAACAAAAACATGATTTACAAAAATTGCTAGCTGGATGAGACTCAAGTTTCGCAATTTGTAACAAGTACTTGAAAAATGCAACGAATAATAACAACGATGTTTGTCATGTACATAGAATTGAGTAAGTTTTAATTTTCAGTTATGTTCAGGTAAAGTACAAATTCCTTTCTTCTACAAGAGCACTTGCAGCGTTTCACCTCGCGTTTTTCCATCAGCTATTTTCTATACTAATTGCTGTAGTATAGAAAATTTGCCTTTAGCTGTGTCTCTTTTGAGATTCGTACACAGTTTCTGAAAAAAATTACATTACTGTAAAAAGTCACCACTGCCGTGACACACACACACTCACACACACACACACGTGGCACCCAAATTGATGCAAACTATAGTCACTGGTCCCCACAATGCAGGTGTGAATACAGGTCCTCATAAAATGCAGTTCCCCCACACACACACTCGAAATTATGGATTAATTATAATTTATGCTCCTGGGTTTGCTGTTTATCATATGCGCAGTTGAATTACACACACCTCTTTAACACTAGTGAAAGTGATTACACCCAAAAGTGTGAACACACACACACACTCTTGTAATCTCTCACCCATGTGCTAGTAAACTCACACATTCCGTGAAGCTACCAGCCAGAGGAATTTTCCGACAAACAACCACACACACTCTCTCACACACACACACACACACAACCCTGTGGCTGCTCTGCGGGGAAATAATGACATCATGCTCAGGGCAGGTTCGCTGGCAGTGCACGCTTCAGATGTGGGAGGCGGAGAGGAAACACGGCCGTTGCTGTGTGTGTGTGTGTGTGTGTGTGTGTGTGTCTGTGGGTTGGTTGAGGAAAGGAAACGCTGCTGTTTATGTATGTGTTGGGGGTGGGGGGTAAGTCCGGTGGAGAAATAAACCACATTAACTGGCTTTACTGAACACACACACACACACACACACAGAGTGAGAAAGAAAGAAAGAGAGAGGGAGAGAGAGAGAGAGTGTGAGTGTATGATGCTCGGTCACCTTTCTATTGCGGTGGCTGGATGACATTTTAAGAGCACCAATTAATTCAGAAGTACCACACACACACACACACACACACACACGTTGGCCTTTCTATCCTTGTGAGGACCTTCCATTGACATAATGATTGCTGTGGCTAATTAATGCTATGCTACACCTAAACGTGACCCTGATCTTAAGCTCATTAACCCAAAGGAAACCTTTTGTCTGTTTTAGTTTTTTTTTTTTTTTTAATTAAAGCTAGTTTTTGTTTTTTGTTTTTTTTAAAAAGGTTTCCTAGTACCAGCCGAAATGTTCCTGCGAGATCAAAAGTGTCAGATATTGTGGGGAAATTTGGATCCCAGCGAGGTATAAAAACAAGCCTGAAACACACCGACACCGAATCTCACATGGCTTCTTCTTCACCGTGTCCGCTCGCTCCCGGAGATCAGTATCAGCACCAAACACACCGGATATCCGATCCTGTAACAAATCCCAAAGATCGGAAGTGGCTTTGGAAATGTCCTTTTAAAACTAGAAATATATACCTATTTATTTTTCTGTTCTGTTCTTTTTTTTTTTTTTTTTTTTTAAGAATGAATTTTATTATATTTATATGTTGCACTGTTTGTATAACTTTCAAAAAGTGCTTCAACTGAAACAAAAAAACAAACAAACAAACATTTAAATCTTAGTAGCTTTTGAAGAAAACGATGGGATTGGAATCCGTATTGCTGATACTCAAGGTACTTTACAGATACTTTTCTTACCTGAACAAATGCAACACCATGTTTACTGTAACAGCGTAACAAACCTCTTTGTACTTATAAATATGATGTTAATTTTTTATAAATTATATTTAAAAGAAATAGTCTACATATATTTTTGTGTGTGTTGAGTGTGTACAGCCTACACTGTGGTGGGCCACAGCTGTGTGTGTGTGTGTGTGTGTCCGTCCCAGGCAGTGTCACAGCCCCTGATTGACAGTTTTGATAAGCAGGAAGGCAGCAAGCAAACACCGCCAACGTACGTCACACTCAACGCCCTGAGAGAGACTGTGTGTGTGTGTGTGTGTGTGCGCGTGTGTGTGCGCTTGTTTTCAAGGCTGTCTGTGCAAACTGCCAGGGTACGTCACGTTCCCGGTGTTGGCGTCCTACCAGGCAGAGGGAGAGAAAGAAATCCAAAAAAGAGAGGGAGAAGGGAAAAGTAGCGGCAGCTTGAGAGAAAAACAGACAGAGTGAATTAGAGAGAGGGTGTGTGTGTGTGTGTGTGTGTGTGTGTGTGTGTGTGTTGGCAGATGGAGGAGGGGAAGGACAGAGTGCTAGGGAAGCGCAGCAGAGAGAAATGAGGCTGAGGAGACGCCGAACTGAGAGAGGGAAGGACATTGGTGGGCGGAGGGGAGAGAGAGTGTGTGTGTGTGTGTGTGTCAGAAGCTCTCAGCAGGCCAGTTTACTGCTGTTCACCTGCAGGCAGCGAGAGGAAGATCCCCCCCCACCCCCCACCCCCCCAAGAGCCTCAGCTCAAAACACCACGTTTCCTGCCTGTGGGTGTGTGGAAAACAAACACACACACACACACACACACACACACCAGATTCTTGCTAGCCTTCCTCAGTCACTCGGCGCAGTCTAGCTTTTAAAGCTCTCTCAGTGAGATGATCTGCAAAATAAGCAACAATAAATAAAAAAGAAGCAGAGTTGTACTATTTTTTTTTTTTTTTTTTTCCCTCGGAAACTCTTATCGTACGGAACGCCTCGTCTCGTAATGACATAATGACAGAGTAATTACGCAAATGATCAGCGCTCGCTCGTCGTACATCATGAGCATGACAACGCTGAAGAATGCTGTGGTTCAGTCTCTCTCTCTCTCTCTCTCTCTCTCTCTCTCTCTCTCACACCCACACACACACACACGCGCGCGTCTGGTCGCTTTGAAGTTAAGTCGGGGAAATATGCGATACAATTACGCTATATTCCCATTTACACTCCACCCACTGAAAAAAAAAAAACCCCTGATTTCTGATTGGCTAACATATGGCGTGTTCAAGCGTAACTTGAAAATCCGTGTTTTCGACTGGGACGGTGACGTCAGGACACCCTCACTGATCAAGTGGTTAAAGTCGTGGGATAATACAATGCTAAGCCTTAGCTTAGCATGAGTGATGACTGAAATTTTAGCTAGCTATCACATACTTGTTGATGTCAGAAATCCTTAAGAAACTTAATAAATCAAACTGTACAATTTAAGAAATTGCTAGAAACAGCAACAAATATTTGCAGTATGTGTGTAGTATTTTGTTGCTAGTTAGCTATATAATTCACTAGCATGTTGAGTTCCTACTACATAGTAGTATTTTGGGATATATTTTCAGCTGCGAATTTTTAACGAAAAATAAAGCATTTTAATCGTACCTTTTTTCTGTCTTTAGTTATACTCAAAATTAAAGCACGTTTTGTAATCTAAGATATTGATAGCTATAACTAGCTTTGCTAATTCTCACAGATAGCTTGGGAATTATTCATAAAATCTGTTCAAAAATCGTTAGTTTCAATAAATTTTACATAATTGTTTGTCATGTGTGGTGCTCATTTTTATGATAATTTTTCATTTTTCGCTATTTTGTGGTTGCAGTTTCATTAATGAACACTTCAGTGTTGGTAGCTTGTTTCATTCTGCTTACGAAGAGAAAGAAAGACACTCGTTACTTGCCGTTACTTGTATACTCGTCCTGCTGTGTGTGTGTGTGTGTGTGTGTGTGAGATTAAACATTTATGAGAAAATCAAGGCATCGAGAAAAGTCCTCCTAACCGCATCTTTTTTTAATTGCCGTTTTGCCCTTCCCCCAAATGATTCATCTTTTTTTTTTTTTTTTTTCCCCCCATAATTGGATTCACATTGAAACATTTGCATGCTAATGTCGTCTTCCGTTGAAAGTCATCGTGATTCTCGCCATCCATAATTTCATATTAACGCAATTTAGCCGTCCTTTCAGTGCGCCATTACACACTGGTGCATCCTGGGAGGATCGGGAACCGGATTCTCTGGACCTCTACATCAAGTGGCTAGAACTGTGTGGATAAAATGTCTCCCCCCCCCCCCCCCCCTCGTATGTGTGTGTGTGTGTGTGTGAGAGAGACCCAAGCCCACCCGAATCCTTATTTGCGTTACTGCCTGGCAACCAAATCTCAATAATTAAGATTCAACGGCGGCAATGTGGCCTGTATGTAGATAAGAACAGAGCGGAGGGAAGTGATGAATGACGACTAACCACCTGTACACACACACACACACACACACACACACTCTTGCACTTAGGCCTTCACGCATTTGAATAGAATGAACAGATAATATTAAAACACAGGAACGCTACAGGAACAGAGGAAGTTTCCTCAAGTCCCCTGAAGTCTCCGAAAGACAACGTATCTTAGCGTTAGCGTATCTCCGTTACGGCGCTAAATGGTGTTATCTTGTCCGAGTTTGTGTAAATAAATATGCGCTGCTGAAATGAAGAGCCTACTGAGAAGTTAAAACGGAAACAGGAAATGAGATGAGGAAAAGAGGAAGTAGAAGTGTGGAAAGTGTTGGATAGGATGATGAGTAATGAGTGAAGGCTGATAACAGGAAGACGGAACGTAGTGTAAATTTATTTCACCGTTATTTTTGTCAATCAGGTCGCTAGCAGAATTGCTGTTTGTGGTCAGGTAATCAGAGAGACACAGGAGCAGCGATACAGGTAAGCATTGGTCAGGTAATCAGAGGGACACACGAGCAGCGAGACAGGTAAGCATTGGTCAGGTAATCAGAGGGACACACGAGCAGCGAGACAGGTAAGCATTGGTCAGGTAATCAGAGG
>CM075027.1:16806595-16840294 GCA_037576675.1 Pangasius sanitwongsei
GACAGAAGTAGTGAGACAGGTGTGAGTTGGATGTGTAATGTTGGACAGGTGATCAGATATCAGGTAGACAGAAGTAGCGAGACAGGTGTGAGTTGGATGTGTAATGTTGGACAGGTGATCAGATATCAGGGAGACAGAAGTAGTGAGACAGGTGTGGTGGTGCGGCAGTAATGATGTGTGCGTGTTTACCGGCTGTGCCACTGACACGAGCGCGTGAGCATGTAGAGTGCTTTATTACGTGGAAAACGGTGAGCTGTCTGTCTCGCCATCTGTCTCTCTCTCGCTCTTCCTCCCAGTTTCTCTCTCTGCCTCCTGTCTACACATAAAAATTAACGATGCAACAACAAAAACAAACAGCGCCGGTGGCGGGAGGCGTCCAGCGCGCGCGTGTACGTGCGGTTTGTGAAGTGAGAGACCGGACGGCGCGCCTTCATCCCGCTCCTGCGCGCGCTGTCTGTCTGTCTGACTGTCTTTTGGAGCGACGGAAGCCAATTACCGGAGCAGCCGCGTGACCTTTCGCATGCAGATGAGCGCTTCCTCTCTTTATTACTTATTATTTTTTTTCCCGCGGCTGCTGGTAAACGGTAACGGCAGCGCGAGAGCGTGCGAGAGGATGGTCGTAATAGCGCGAGGATCGTTAGGCGCTCATTAGGGAGAAACGGCAGAGCAGATATTAAAGAGCAGTTAGAAGCTGAGAGAGGCCCTGCAGTGTGTCATACACACACACACACAGCCTCTCATCCTCGACTCAGTGTGTGTGTGTGTGTGTGCGCGCGCCGCCGGAGTCCTTGCATGCGCTGATATTAGTATGCACAGCGCGCGCTCCCCCCCTCCGCGCCGCCTGAATTAATTTTCCAGTCCGCTCGCGTGCGGCCGTGTGAGTGCGCGAGAGCCGGTGTAGACCGGAGAAAGCGCTCGAGAGACACACATTCAGTACACTCCACTCTACCGAGACCTTCACACTCTCTCACTCTCCCTGTCTCACTCTCTCTTTTATTCTCTCACTCCCTGCCTCACTCTCTCACTCCGATTTATTCACTCCATCACACTGATTTATTCTCTCTCTCTCACTCCCTGCCTCACTCCGATTTATTCTCTCACTCTGCCTCACTCTCTGATTTATTCTCACTCTCTCACTCCAATTTATTCTCTCTCTCCATCTCACTAATTTATTCTCTCTCTCTCTCACTCCCTGCCTTACTCTGATTTATTCTCTCACTCTGCCTCACTCTCTGATTTATTCTCACTCTCTCTCACTCCCTGCCTCACTCTCACTCTGATTTATTCTCACTCTCTCACTCCCTGCCTCACTCTCTCTCACTCTGATTTATTCTCACTCTCTCTCACTCCCTGCCTCACTCTCTCACTCTGATTTATTCTCTCTCACTCCCTGCCTTAGTCTGATTTATTCTCTCACTCTGCCTCACTCTCTGATTTATTCTCACTCTCTCTCACTCCCTGTCTCACTCTCTCACTCTGATTTATTCTCACTCTCTCTCACTCCCTGCCTCACTCTCTCACTCTGCCTCACTCTCTGATTTATTCTCACTCCCTGTCTCACTCTCTCACTCTGATTTATTCTCACTCTCTCTCACTCCCTGTCTCACTCTCTGATTTATATGGTTCCACCCTGTCACACTCAGTTTTGCTGTGTTTCACGCTCTCAGACTGTCTCCCTGCTTTATTCTGTCTCAGTGTCTCACTCAGTTTTACTCTCACACTCAGTCTCACTATCTTTCTGTTTACTATCTCACTCTCACCCTTTCTCTCTCTCTCACACTCAGTCTCACTATCTTTCTGTTTACTATCTCACTCTCACCCTTTCTCTCTCTCTCTCACTCAGTCTCACTATCTTTGTTTACTATCTCACTCTCTCACCCTTTCTCTCTCTCACACTCAGTCTCACTGTCTTTCTGTTTACTATCTCACTCTCTCACCCTCTCTCTCTCTCTCTCTCTCTCTCACACTCACTGTCTCACTATCTTTCTGTTTACTGTCTCACTCTCACCCTTTCTCTCTCTCTCTCACACTCTCACACACTCACTGTCTCACTCTCACCCTTTCTCTCTCTCTCTCACACTGTCTTTCTGTTTACTATCTCACTCTCACCCTTTCTCTCTCTCACACACTGTCTCACTGTCTTTCTGTTTACTATCTCACTCTCTCACCCTTTCTCTCTCTCTCTCACACACTCACTGTCTCTCTCTCTCTCTCACTCAGTCTCACTCTCACCCTTTCTCTTTCTTCAGTCTCATTGATTTACTCTCACTGTCTCACACATTATCACACTGTTTCTGTTTTGCTGTCTCACTCCGTCTCACTCTTACTCTCAGACTGCCTCATACTGTCTCACTGTCTCTTTCTCTCTTTTGTCATCTCTCTCTATCTCTCACTCTCTCTCACTATCACTTTAAGCAACTGTCTCATCCTGTCTTTCTGTCTGTTCAGTCTCTCTTTCTTTCAGTCTCACTGTTTTACACTCTGTCTCACTGTCTCTCTCTCTTTCTCCTACATCCCTTTTACTGTCACACTGTCTCATTTTCTATTTTACCGTCTTACTATCTGTCTCACTCTCACACATTCTCCCCGTCTCAGCATCTCTCTCATCCTGTCTCACTCTCTTTTTCAGTCTCACTGTTCTGTACGTTCACACACACTCTCATTCTCGCCTTTAGTGTCTTTCTAACTGTCTCAGTCACACTCACTTTCTCTGTCTCATCCTGCCTGTCTGTCTCATTCTGCCTCTCACTGTTTTTCTCTCTCTCTCTCTCTCTCCCTGTCTCACACTCTCCAGCACTGTCTCTTTATCTATTTTACTGTCTCTCTATACATCTCACTCTCACAGTCTCTCTCTCTCTCTCTCTCTCTCGATCGAATGAGTTGTGTATTCTGCTCGCTCTCCGTGTGTGCATTTTACACTGATCTGTGTCTGTTTATTCTTTGTTGACGGTTAACGCTACCTATCTTGCGATAAATGTTTTTGACTCACCAGAGAAAAAACACACAGATGAAATAAAATACTAAGAGAACGCATACCTGATGATATAAATGCATTTTTATTCTCTCCTCTGTGTTATAGCCAGCTAGCTAGGTTTAGCTATTCGGTTTTAGACGGTGCGATTTCAAGATCCTAATAAAATCTTGTTCGCATTCTATAACAGACTGTCTGATAACGTATTTTCCTGGTCAGATTAAACAACGAAAATCCTCTAACAACAGACCTCCGATTCGAAGAAAATGACTACATTCTGTTTGTGTCTTCAATCAGCATGATGTGCGTTTCAGGTAGAGATCTTTTTTCTGTCTGTTAGTATTTGTTGTTTACGTTTCTCCATCGCAGCTACTGTATTTGTAGCTGTTGTGTGCGATTGCTGTCATCCTATTGGTGGATTTTAGATGAGTGTCGACTCGTAGCAGCCATCTTCGGTCACAGTAACACTAAATGATGTCATGTTATGTCACCAAGGAATTCTTTCACGATGTGCGATTTCTGCCTGTGTAAATAATAAATACAGCTTAAATCCGCCTTAAGAAAAGCAACCGAATTAAGCACCGCATTTAATCACGTCGCCGATCACGTGGCTGGAGGAATAACGGAAATGGCGTGAGGTCACGGTTTCATTTCTGTGCCGTAATGAATCAGATCGCTCGGTGGAAAATCACGAATTCGTATAGATACTTTTTGTGCATTTAGTCGCAGCAGAAGCAGTGTTTTCGTACGTTAACGCTAACGCCGGTTGTCGCTTTTGACATTTCATGCTTCAGTAGCTTGTGTGGTTTTGGATGCAGCCCACAAATACATCAACGTCTTTTTTTCTTTGGGTGCACGGAGAGACGAGTGTGTGTGTGTGTGTGTGTGTGTAAATGTGTGGGATTTTGTATTCTCCATGCGCACGCAGCGCGCCAGATAATTCCGCTCCCCCCTTCCTGCCCCTCCTCTCCCTCCCTCCCTCCTCTCATTTTGATATATGCAGCCCCTGAGTCAGCGCGCCTCCGAGGACCCAACACTTTTATTGCTCTCTCTCTGTCTCTCTCTCTCTCTCTCTCTCTCTCTTCCCCCTTCTTTTTTACCCCTCCTCGGTCCGTGCAGCGAAATGCCTCGTGGAGCGCACATTATTCATTCAGCTGTCGGTTGACGAGAGAGCGCGAGAGAGAATAATGAGAGGGATGGTGATTCCTCCTGCGCTCTCTCTCTCCCTCCCTCTCTCTCTCCCTCCCTCTCTCTCTCTCTCTCTCCCTCTCCTTCTCGTGCGCTCCGCGTGATTGAAAAGCTCCGGCGGATCTGAACACCGCCGGCTAATTAATTGATCGATGCGGCGCGTGTGCGCGTGCGGCGCGAGGCGAGGCGGGCGAGAGCCCTGCTGTCTCGTGCGAGCAGAACGCAGGGACCACGCACTGATTGAGATTCCGCGTACGTTTGCGCCTTCATCTTTCGCTCTCTCTTTCTCTCTCTCTCTCTCCCTCTCCTAGTGCGTTTGTTTGTAGACGCCGGCTTTATCCGCATGTTTGGCGGAAGAGATTGAAGGATGGAGATTTGTCGCGCGCACACACACACACACACACTCCCGCCTCCCACCACGAGCCTCCGTTCAATTGATTTATGTGTCATAGGGAGCAGCGAAGCATCTCGCGCGCGGATTAAACGGCGCCTGTGTGAAGACGAGGAAATGCTTCACGGTTAGGCGCGGATTTAATTTGGCCTTAATTTCTCTCTCTCTCTCTCCCTCTCTCTCTCCCTCTCTCTCCCTCTCTCTGTCTCTCTCTCTGCCCCGACCATCATACGAGATCTATTAGCACCCCAGAACTGCGAGAGGTGTGTGTGTGTGTGTGTGTGAGGGGAGGAAGAGGAGGTATAATTCTCAGGTCAGCGCTTAAACCTGCCATGTGTCGCGCCACGCAGAGAGTACAGCCTCCGGGAGAGATAAAGAGCAGCCGCGTGCGTGTGTGCACGCCTCTGTGTGTGTGTGTGTCTGACTTTGTCGATCAAAGACAAACCTTCGATGCAAGATGTATTTCAGGGATGTGGAGACCAAGACACACACACACACACACACACACACACACACACTCACACACGGGCCTGCAGGGGCAGGTACGTTCATTAAACCAGCCTGATTGTGCTGAAGGCAGCGTGCGTGTGCGAGGGGGCGGGTCGCGGGGGGCAATTAGTGGCAAATTAAATTTAACTCATCATGCTTAGGAGCTTAAATGCCAATGCTGTCATATGGTAAATTACGCAGGGTGTGTGTGTGTGTGTTCGTTGTCAATATCCAGAGTAGGCTATGTCCTGACAAAGCCCGGACTCCTCTAGGTGTGTGTGTGTGTGTGTGTGCATATGTCTCATAGGACACTGACAGTAGAGATTTCTTTTGGCTGGCTGTTGGGGAGGCTCTGGCAGATACACATTTTTTTTTTTTTTTTTTACACACACACACACACACACACACACACACACACACATACAGCCATGGAGCAGCTCTAATCACTCATGCCTACAGCTGCGGGCTCGCTTCCAGCAGACGCCCCTGTGTGAAATCATCAGTATTGGCGCGCTCTCTGTGTGTGTGTGTGTGTGTGTGATGTCATTAACATCAGATGGCAGTGTGTGAGCACTGAGCATAAACATGACAATCACTGGACGTGTGTGTGTGTGTGTGTGTTATAGTCCCGCTGACTGTCTGAGGCTACGTCCACATTAATCTGGATCGATCTGTAAACTGCACTTTTGTTTTAAAACGCTTTCCGTCTACACTGGCGTTTTCAAACCTTTTCCAAAAATTGCTCGTCCACACTGAAAAGTCTGAAAACAACCACATCCCTATTCTGCACACGCGTAAAAACGTAAGAAGCTTTAGCCTGCGTCGTTTCCGTCAGGCGTTTATGTACTTTCCTTAAATAACTGAGTTGAGGTGAATGGGTCACATGACTGCGTCAGATGACTAAAAATACGTAATTGTTTTTGAATATTTCCGTTTTCTCGTTCCACACTACAACAGATTAACGTGGACGTAGCCTGAGACCAGAGAGGTGCTGCATGAGTCTTTGAATCTCCTCTTCCGTTTTTTTTTTTTTTTTGGCTCTACAAGTAAGTATGAGTTGGGAGACCCGAGAGACGTCGCACGGTTAGCGCTGTACGATCGGTCCAACGAATATACAGGAACCAGTCATTTAGATTTGTAAGTCATTTGCATAAAGTGTAAAACACCTAATGATGTGTCGTTTGTTGCCAGGTAGTGTGAAATTCAGGTAACATCATGATTGTTCTGAGTCTCATCATCCAGATCGCTACACACTGGTTGTTTGTAGGTGTTTTTGCTAGTTGCCATGGTTTTCAGGCTAGCTCAATCATTTTCTTTTTGTGTACAACAAACAAGCTAGTTCTGATCCTGTGGAATCTAACCAGGGAACATGCAAGTAAAACAGTCTCGCTTTATGCTAACTAGCCTAGTCGTTTGTTTCACCGACTAACCCCGCCCTGTTTCACCACCTAGCCCCGCCCTCTTTGTTTGACCAATGACTATGCCTGCTTTGTTTAGGCAATAATTAGCCCCGCCCTCTTTGTTTCATCAGTGGTTGACCCCATCCACTTTGTTTAAGCAGTGGACAGCCCCATCTACTATGTTTTGTAAACAGTTGGCCCTGCAATGTTTTGGCAGCATTTAACCCCCCGCCCTCTACGTTTTAACAAATCTCGGTCCCGCCCACTATGCTTTAGCAACGGCCAGCCCTGCCCACTTTGCTTTAGCAGCAATTCCCGCCCCTTGTGGCTGTGAATCACAACTCTTACAGAAAACCAATCACTTTTATTTTTCCTGCTTGTGTCTCACGTCCTGGCCATCGCAAAATGCTCTAACTTCATACACTTCTCTTAACTAACACAGCGTTTGATTATTGTTGTCTCTTCACTGCGACTCTTAGCCCCTCTGTACAAACTGCTCTCAGCCAATCAGAACACACCATTTTCAGCTTATTAGTGAAGAATGCATCTTAGCTCAGTGTGTGCACATCATGGGTTATATCTGCTACTGTGCTGTATACATCCACACACACACACACACACACACAGAGGGACCAGCCGTTTGCAAGAACCCGTCTGTCTTTTGCCGACAAGCTGCTTGCGCATTACTTGTGGACTTGGCAACCGTGCGAGCTTTCATTTCCCACAAAGCCGTGCTCTAATATGCTCCGGGCGCCGAGGCTGATTAGGGTGTGCGTGTGCGTGTCGCAGCTTAATCTCTTGAGAACGGGCAATTAATTTCCTCGTTCAGGTCCGCCTGCCTCGCTTCAACGCACAACGCAACAACCAAATTTGTCAATTAGGGGCGCTCTTATAGTTCCGCACAAACGGCTCGCAGATTTGAGAAGTCGGTCGCTTCGTTGTAGTGCTGAATGTTCCGAAGAAGCGTGACGAAATAACGTATAATGACAAGAGCTCGAGCTGAACACACACAATCATGGAGTGTTTGCTAAATGCTAGCATTCATCCTCACAAATACCAGTTAAAAAAGTGCTACTGCAGGCTCTTCATTAGCTAGCTAATAGCGTGCTGGATAATCAGCTGATTAGTGGTTAGAGTATGAGATCAGCGTTAGTGTTAGGCATGAAATAAACATTTTTCCATTCAGATTTGATCACTTCATTACTCACATTTTAGGAGAAGACAATGTATACACAATTTATCCAAGTATCCAAAAAATAATCGTCTTCTCTACCTGAACTGTGTTCCTAAGGGTGTTACAACTACAGGAACCTTTTCAGAAATCCAGGAACTTTATCTGGAACTTTGGGACTCAAGCTCACAACCCTCTCATCATGAGCTCATCCACTGAGCCACCATCAAACAGGAACCGTGAACTTTTTTTTTCATGATCTCAGGAACCTTCGAAGGCACCAGAGACACTGATGCTGTTTTCAGTTCCTGCTCTGTACTTTTCTGCAGATCAGGAACTACTTGGGGCGGAGCTTGTCTTTCTGAACCTTGCTGATTGGTCAGAGAGAAACATCAAATGCTTATCATCCGCCATTTTAAAAAAAAAAAAAAAAAAGCTGTAAAGTGTTTTTTTTCTCTTCCTGTGGTTTTCACTTGTATGGCTATCATGTTTTTTTCTTTATCTCTCTTCTGTATCTTTGTCTGTCACTTTCATCGTGTCTTCCTCTCTCTCTCTCTCTCTCTCTCTCCCCGTTTTTAAATCCCCCCACGGTGTTAAATGATTCTCTTCGCACTGTTGCTCCACTCATCTATTTATCTATCTCGACAACACAGCGTCGCTCCATCGATTCGTGCGCCAACAGGACGAGCCTGACACACTCTGTGTTTTTCCTCCGTGTGTGTGTGTGTGTGTGTGTGTGTGTGTGTGAGGGGAGGGGAGCAGCACAGACTGCATGGCATTAACATCCCAGCTCTTTCCATCCCCACGGCAACCGCCGCCTCTCGCCATCGATCACAGATGGGTCAGGGAGGGGTCAGAGAGAGAGAGAGAGAGAGAGAGAGAGAGAGAGAGATGGCGTGTGTGTGTGTGTGTGTGTGTGTGTGTGTGTGTGTGTGTGTGTGTGTGTAGGAGTGAGAAAGGTCAGCGTGCCGTGTTAATCTCTGGCTGTTAAAAACAAAGCGTCAATAATGAGGTTTACACCGAGGCCTGCCCTCCAGCCTGATCATCGATCCCACTGCAACACACACACACACACACACACACACACACACACTCTTCATGGCTAGGATTTCTTTGTATGACTGTGCAGCAGTTTTCCAGTAAGTCACTGCGCTCGCTCGCGCTCTCTCTCTCTCTCTCTCTCTCGCAGGTTTAATGGTTAACTGGTAAGAGTTAATCATTATAGTGGATTTTTATTGGAATAGTGTGTTTGTCGTCTCTCTCTCTCTCTCTCAGATGTTCCTAGAGTTGTGAAAGGTTTCTGCAACACCCTTTTGAAAAGGTTTTCAGGTTATTCAATAAGTTGAGTAAGTGTTGAGTTTCTGAAAAGATTGTTTGTGAATTTCTGAACAAAGGCTCATGAGTTCCTGGAAAAGTTCCCGAGTTCTCCTCAAAATGTTCCTTAGTTTAAAAAAAAAAAAATACCACAGTTCCTGAAATGGTTCCTGGGTTAGGGTTAAGATTCCAGATTTCCTGATTAAAAAAGAGTTCCTGAAACAGTACCATTCTGTCATCGTTTTAAATCTTCCCCCAGCCCCCGGGGTGTTAAATACTCTCTCTGCTCTGTTCAAGATTTTCTGGGGAAAAAAGGTTCCAGGTTTTCTCAGGGTGAAAAAAAAAACAAACTTGGAGGTTCTTATAGGGTTCCTGAGAAGGTTGCTTGATCCCTGAGCTCAGAAAAAAGGTTTCTTGGAAAAAAGTTCTAAAAAAATAAAATATCAGGGTTCCTGACAACACCTCGCTTAGATACTATAAAGGTTCCCAATTCTCTAAAAAAAATCATAAAAAAACAACTGGGGTTCCTTATAGCGTTCCTGAAAAACCTAATTTGTACCAGAATTCCTGAAAATGTTCCTGAGTTTCTGGAGGGTAAAGTTCTTTAAAAGGTTCCTAGGTTCATGTAAAGGTTCCTGATTTTCTGAAAAAGACTGGGTTTCTGTTTCTGGAGTAAAAGTCCCTGAAAACCTGAAAAGGTTCCTGAAAAAACTCGATTGTTATAGAGTTCTTGAATAGGTTACTTGGTTCCAGTGTTCCTAAAATAGTTCCTGATTTTCGGGGGGGGGAGGGTTCCTAATAGTGTTCCTGACAAGGTTCCTTAAATAGGTCCTGAGTTTCTGAATAAAAACAGAAACTCGGATGCCTCTCTCTCTCTCTCTCTCTCTCTCTCTCTCTCTCTCACTCACTCGCTCGCTCTCATGGAAGTGCATCAATATGCACAGCTGAGACAGTGTGAGCTGTTTACGCAGCACACAGCCATCTATTTACAGAGAGAGTGTGTGTGTGTGTGTGTGTGTGTATTTGTGACCAAGTGTGTTTGATTTTTCAGAAGAAAGTCAAGAAAGTGTGTGCTGAGGGAGGGAGGGAGAGAGAGAGCACGCAAAAGAGCAGGAGTAATTCTTCAGAGAGTGAGGACGAGAATTTTCACTTTTATGTGCGTGTGTGTGTGTGTGTGTGTGTGTGTGTGATTGATTGTGCGCTTCGCAAAGCTTTCAGCTGAGACTGCCTCCATTAAACAGGGCCGCCTTCCGCCAATTAGACAGAGAGAGAGAGAGAGAGAGAGAGAGAGAGAGAGAGAGGAGGTAGGGGGTCGAGGTTCAGCAGTTGGCTGCTGCTTTCGCAGAACAAAATTACAGATCAATTAAAGGAGTGTGAGAGTGTGAGTGTGTGTGCGTGTAATGAGTGTTTCTCACAAAATGCACTCAAACATCCTGCTGTGAAGCTGTGAACACCATCTCATTCTCTCTCTCTCTCTCTCTCTCTCTCACACACACACACACACACACACACACACACACACACACACAGAGAGAGAGAGCGAGAGCAGCGTCTAGCTCTAGAGTCTGTTAAAATCATGGCTGTGTCCTAAATGAAGTACCACACACTTCATCACGCACTCACTGAGTGTTGGGCTACGTCCCAAACCGTACGCTAAAGTACTGTACATCATCTCTAAAAACCTTCTGACCTCTGTTGTGTGAGGTCACATGACATTGTTGCTAGGCAACAGAGTATAAGCCAGCTAAGGTCTGAGTCTAATAACTTGGCTAGCTGGCACTTTAATAGAGTGCGGAAATGAGACAGAGCCGTCAGGAATATCAGCATTTACATATGACGCGATGATTACGCTTAGCATCAACCGCTAGCTACAATGCCATATTAGGGTGTTGCCATATTATGGAAATTCACAATTGCGTTACAACATGGTGAACTTGCGATCTATTAGAAAATCATAACTATGGGTTGAGTTGTTCATGTGGAATTTTGGAAACTAAGTGGCATTGCTAGCTACAGCAGTTCCCAAGAAGCTTGAACGATACCTCAGTGTGTTTAGTATTTACACTTATACATTTTTTTGCGTAGAAGTTCCGCATCGGAGTATGCTGCTACGAGTTATCACTTAAAAATCTACCAAAAGTGCAATCCCAGATCGACATGTGACTCTAGAATGATTGACAGTTTTGAACCTTTCCAATATTAACTGACAGTCTGGAAGCCCCGCCCCCTTCCTCTCCATCTCACATTAGTCATATCTCGTGTTGATTTTCCTGCCTGAGACAGAAACGTTCTTGCTTTCTGTCACCGTAAACGGAGAATGTTTTGAGGTGATTAATGTGAAATAAAATCTATCGGCGTATTTCACGTAGCTAACATTCTAGTCACGTATATAGCTAACATCGGTTAAGGTTATGTCTTAGGGATACTGCTGAAAATAGTCAAAAGTGGGAATTTTTCAGCTAAGAGAAAAATAAAAAAGGCTTAAACAGGCCTACAGCGACGTGTAAACTCTAACGTGTTATAATTTTAACGGTAATGATGTTTGCTGTAAAACCTCGTATATACGTGTGAAAGGACTAGTTTATGTTTTATATATATAAGTATATATTTATGTATAACATATGAACAAGGACGTACTATTCCGTAGAATGCTGTTTGAAATATCTGTATATTTTCATGACCGATTACAAAGCACATCATTAGAGTGTAGTGCTGTAACGAATGCTGCACTGCTACAGCTCACCCATGAATGCGCGCACACACACATACATACACACACACACACACACACGCGCACACACACACACTGCGCTGCTGTAGCCGCTCTACAAATGGCTTTAATTAGCTCCCGATAATCATCCGTCACTTCAAGGCGCAACACACAGGGCACTACGTCTTCACTTTTACGCACACACACAGACACACACACACACACACACACAGACACACACAGGTTGTGCAGTACCATCGTAAACCCTACAGAATGTTACGCAGCTGTAATGGGTACCACATTTTCATTAGTGTTTTATCTGTCTATCATCTATCTATCTGTCTATCTATCTATCTATTTATCGATCTGTCCATCCATCCATCTTATAATAATCGTAAAAATATATATATATATATTTTTTAGGAGAAACTGGAATAATTATTATAAAATCTCAGTTTTGTATTCATTTGGTCTGTTATTGCTGTTAATTTGTTAAAAGGTTCATGAATTAAGATTTCATCCTCTTCTGTTTTATGGACCGTCACATCCTGGGAGCTAAAGGTCTGTCTGTGTGTGTGTGTGAGAGAGTGTGTGTGTGTGTGTGTGTGTGTGTGTGTGTGTGTGTGTGTGTGTGAGAGAGTGTGTGTGTGTGTGTGAGAGAGTGTGTGAGAGAGAGAGAGACGGAGCAGCGCTTTGCACAAACGGTCGATACATACGTGTCAGCCCGTGAAATATGAGATGAGCAGGAAGTAACGCTCTAATGGAGGTGGAGAAGCGAGAGCGAGCGAGAGAGAGAGCGAGAGAGAGAGTGAGAGAACTTTTAGGCTAATAAGCGTGAGTAGGTGTGCTTTTCCAGAAGAAACATGAGATCAAAGTGGTTCAGGCACTAAAGAAAGGAGAAAAAAGAAAGTAAGTAAAGACGGAAAAGGAAAGAGAAAGAATATATAGAGAAAACAGAAAGAGAGAGTAATATTATGGATGAAAAGAAAGGAAGAAGAGAAGAAAGAATTATTTTAAAACTATGGGGAAAAAAGAAAATCTAAAAATCACTGTTTGGGTTCGTCACAGGGAAAAAAAAAAAACTACAAACAAACAAACCAACACTGTACTGACTTTGCAATCTTAATTTATAACTTTACACAATTTTATCATTTCAGTAAAATGCTTTAAAAGACGTGAAATTGTTACATAGAATTACAGGATAAAGGTAGAGTAATAATTAAGTAAAAAAATAACCTAATTTAATATTTATATTGCCGAATATAATTAGAAACACCAGCTGCAGGCATGCTGAGCGCGCCACGGATTCTTTTATTTCAACAATAATAACAATGAACAAAACATATAACTTAAGAACAATAACACTGTCAAGGGTACGTTTTACAGAATAAATCCAAATGCTGGAAAAAAAAAAGGTCGAGGAATGAAATAAAGACAAATTCAGCGTCTTTTTTTAATTTTTTTATTTCATTTTAATTTTAATGATTTGCAGATTCCACGCAGGATTAATCCCAGACCACTTCATTCTACAGGCCAGGATAATAATCATGTTAATTACAACTGATATTTGCGTGTTATTTTCACACACACACACTCGATAAAATGCTAAGTTGAAAAGGTGTGTTTAGCTGCCAGAGAGCAATGCATCATGGGAAAGCCGGTGTCTCTGTCAGAGCGCTAAAAGATAACGACAACGCAGGCTCTCGTTCTTTCGCTCATATTTCATCCCGCGCTCCGAAAACCTGTCTTATCTCTCTGCCGTGTGCTTGCGTCAGTCTGTCTGATCCTGAGAGAGTGTGTGTGTGTGTGTGCGTGTGTGTGTGTGTGTGTGTGTGTAGTAGCGGGCACTGGGACAGCATTAAAGACTGTCAGTGCGTCTCAGAGACTGTGCCAATCTCTTTCTCTCTCTCTCTCTCTCTCTCTCTCTCACACACACACACACACACACACACACACACACACACACACACACACACACACAGAAAATAGACGCATGCAGCCACACCAACAAAAATCGGACAAATGGGCAAATAACGAGACACACGCGCGCACACACACACACACACGCATAGTTCCAGCAAAATGATGCATGTAGCCACACAAACAAAATATCAGACAAATGGGCAAAGAACACACACACACACACACACACACTCTCTACACTTTTATAGGCTTCTTTGTTGTGTAGCAGTGCAGCGACTTGCACGTTAAAAACATAACGTCCAATAAAACGTCTCGATTTCACAAACTTAATAACAGAATGAATAGAATTATCTTACTTACATGCCATCATTTCATTTAGCTAACGTTCTACGGTCCAACCCCCAGACCAACACGCTACCATTACACGACTGTTGCCATGGTTACGTCTCAGGCAGTGTCCTCGTCACAATCCATTCGTTTTTATTATTTATGTTCAGCAGTGCGATAACAAAGCGTGAAACACAGGCCACGCCTAAAATGTTAATAATTGTTGTTGTCATGGTTACACCGCAATAAAAGACAAAAGAGCAAGACTGGTTTATATATTATTTTATATATAACAGTGATTTAACATTTTAGACAACATAAGACAATAACACACAGCTGCTAGCCAATCTGGAACCAATAAAAAAGTAATTTATGAGTGATCATTTTTAATCGTACAGAAATCTGGAAAAAAAAAAAAAAGTTACGCAAATTAAAAAATGTGGCTGTTTGCACCCGTTTATCAGAAGAGTGAGACTTATGTAACAGTTACTGCATTAACCTTCTAGTGTACTTACGGAAGGACAGGATGAGTTTCTGAGGCATACATTCGTTAAGTAACGCTGCTAGACGACGTCCGTAGTAATGACGTTCGAATTGTTACAGGATAAGCGATCTCTGTATAAATCATAGTAGTGTTTTTTTACAGTGTACACGTTGTCTCCTCACCGGAAGTATTACTACAAACGGATTGTTTCGTGCTTTAGTATAAGTGAAGGGGGCGTGGCTGATCATTAATAGGTCACATGACCATGACATGTATGTAGTCCGTAGCTGTGCTAGGAACTTATTCACTTAGCTTTTAAACGGCCTTTTAAACATGATGTCGTTTGGTAAACAGTGTAAACAGCAGGAGTGGTGTTCTACTTTTCTACATTAGTTAAGCGTAAAACCTTTTTTTTTTTTTTTTTTTTTTTTTTTTTTTTTTAATTTTCCATATACACACACACACACACACACCCCTTATATACAGTTAACTGACGAGATGTCTCTCTAGGTGCGTGTTTTCACTCTCGTCATGATTGCCATCTCTTACGTTCTCAGCGACGCATTCCTCATGCTCTTTGCAGATATCTTCCCTCCATCCCTTTCATCTTTCACTTTCCGCTGTCTCACTTTATCTCCCTCTCTCGCTCTCTCTCTCGTGTTTAACCCACCTTCTTCCTCCCTCTCACACACACTCTGCTTTATTCTTTCTCTTCACGTTCTCTGCGTGGAAAATTGCTTCATTTAAATGAATGTTTCAGAGATAAAAGTAGACACAGAGGTGCAGAGACGTGCCGAGTCTCAATACACACCGTCAGGTATTGCTGCACTTGTGGGGACCGGATCTGCCAACTGATTTGTGAGGACTTTGATTTTACAGTCCTGTCTTGCATTCATTATCTCACTCACACACACACACACACACACACACACACGGGTATTGCTGTACACGTGGGGACCAGTATTAGGCAGTACTACTTTTATAAGTAGCTAAGACGTGAGTCACATGTCCCAGTAGTACGACTTGGTAGTAGCAAAGCTTTTTAAATCGAGTTAAACTATTTCATCAGCTGAGTAGCGGACTCGTGCTATTTAGCCTTCCATCATTTTATATTATTAACATAAACCAGGTTTCCATGTAAACATTTTGCAATTTTTAAAGTAAATTTCTTTAAAGTACGTGACTGGATCTGTTTCCATCAACTACAGTAATGTGAAAATCCTAAACATGATGTAAAAGTGATATTTAGAAAATTTCATAGTTCACCAGCTTCCACTGGCTCCGCCCCTTCCTCTTTGTATGTAGAACACTGAATACTCATCCCTTCCCCCACCTTTTTTTTTTTTTTTTTTTTACTATTTTTATTTGTAGCATTATCTAGACATACAATAAATTTAACCACACATCCTACTGGGACTGTTGTGATTCCCATTTTAACTATAATGCTGATCTTTCACCACTGTAGTGTGAGTTTTGGTTGTGTAGCAGCAGGTACCATTATCCCTGGTGGGCGTGGCCTGTACAGCTGTTTAAGTTCCAATAAGAAACAGCAGTAGCTGAAATGTGTACAGGATGCTGCATAATTTATACACATCAACATAGTACGTCTGGTTAAAGTTTTAAAAATGTTTTCGCATTCTATTATTTTAATGAAACGACAAGTATGTTTTTTTTTTCCTTTTTTTTTGAGACAGACATCCTGTAGCTAACTCTAGGGATGAACAGAAATTGTGAGAGAAGAGAATTTTCTGTACGTCAGACATCCCGCACTGTGTGAAAAAAGTCGTAATGTTTCAAAAAAGTGAGGATGACCTGTATAGATTTTTACATTTCTTACAGCTTAGGTTGTAGGAAAAGATAGCTAACTCCGCCCCTTTTTTGACATCTGGCTTTTCATATGAATTGAGTTGTGAGAATTTAAAAAAAATTTGTAAGCATGAGACCATGTTGTATCAGAAGCTGGTGTTATAATGCATCATTCATTTGTTAAAGCAAAATGAAGCTGCTTCTTGTTAAAATTGTTGCTACGTATCGCAGGGTTACTTGTTGCACTTGCAGTAAGCGAGATCTATGCTACATGTTTATACTTGAAGCAACCAATCAATCAACTTATTAATATTTCAACTGGTATTTAGCATCCGGCGTCAACACTCATTAATCAAGTGACGATACGTTCGATGCGTGAGGCGTCACACGTTATCGATAATCGACTCCGAGTTCGGTACAATCGCCAGGAATCGATGTGAGCTACCACGAGCAGAAGGTCGGCTGCTCACAGCCTGCTCGAGCTCTGCGTTTTTTTTTTTTTCCCCCAGCAGTTCATCTCTCCCACCCCCTCCCTCTCTCTCTCCCTCCTTCTTTCTCTCTCTCTCTGTCTCTGTAAGATGAAAGAGGCGCCCGGCGGAATTCCATTTGCGGTGCGCTTTTAAATAGCTGCGGCGGCACGCTCGCGAGAGGGAGCCTGATGAAAAGAACGCCAGAGAGAGAGAGAGAGAGAAAGAGAGAGATTTTCAAATGTCAAATTTTCCCCCCGTTAAATTTTTTTTTTTTTTACATTTTTTTATTCAACAAAAGAAAGCAAAAACAAATTTCATGTACATAATGATGAATTTTGTAGGAATATACAATTTAAAAAAAAAAAAAAAAATACACTAACTATTAATTCTCATCTCATATTAATAAAGCAGAGGGAGAGAGAGAATTAAAGGAAGCATCCCAAAGACAATGGAGCGAACATCAAACGGCCGTGCGGCATGGTGAGTGTCTCTCTCTCTCTCACTCACACACACACACACACACACACACACACACACACACACACACACACACTCCAGCAGACGGTTGCCTCAGCGCAGCCTTGGCCGCCACATTAATGCTTTATGAGCGTGTAGCTATGCTCGCGACTGAAACCAGAGTCGTTTTCCGTGACACGACTCCAAGGTTGTGAAGATCTTCAGTCACTGGATAAAGAAGGAAAGCTGATCGTAGCTGATCGTAGCTGATTGTAGCTAATCGCACGAATGTAAATTGTCACTACAAACAATTAAACAAACTATTAAAAGTTTCCAACAGTCGCACCAAGTGACCTAGTTACGTTGCTAAATACTTTGTAGTTTGCGTCACCAGCGAGTTCAGTCACAACCTTTTATATAAACATGACAAATAAATATTTATATTCACAACATCTCCCTGAAGTGGGAATACAGAAGCCTGCTGTGTTTCCTGTTGATGTTGGATCGTGTTTCCAGACATTTTTTGGTCAGCTGAACCTCTTCAAACTAAATTCTTAATCTTGATGTTTTCCTAGGCTTAGCATTAAGTGAAAGTGAATAAATAAATAAATAAATTATAGCATGTTACTTTTCACTTTGTGAAAAAAATATTAGTTTTAACTTATATATTTTATATTTAATTTAACGTGATGTTGACATTTCCGTCAGTCTCGCAAAGCAGCTTCCGACTTCACGCGCTTCGACACGAGTAGATAAATGACATTAGTGTTAAGTACAAAAGTAACAATCCACCCTTACACTTGTACTAACAGTGATAACTTAGCTAGCTCGCTACGTTTACCACGCTAAGGTTACCACAAGAGGCTAATGCTAACAAAAATCACCAACGGATATTATTGCAAGCTAGCTAAAAGAACCACAGGAGGTTACGGCTAGCTAGTTAAAGTTACCATAAGAGGTTAGTTAGCTAGGCGAAAATTTCCATATGATGGTACAGTACAGAAGTAACAATCCACTCTACTACATTTAGGCTAAGCTAGCAAGATAAAAGTACCACAAGAGATTATTGCTAACTAAAATTAGCAAATGAGGCCATTTATTTAGATGAAAATTTGCATACAGGATTTATTTTTCTGCTAGATAGCTAAAATTTACTGCAAAAGGTTATTGCTAGATATAGCTAAAGTGACCACGTGACATGCTAGCTAGATGAAGCTACCACAGAATACTGCTAGTTAGCTAGCTTGCCAAACTGGAGTCTCCTGTTGTTGAAAGTCAGTCCCTCTTCTTATGTAATTTTTTTTTAATGGTAACATTTTAATTCACACTTTAGAGGACCTGATCACTAACGATAGCGAGTCGCCTCGTCAGCTACTGTCGCAATGAATTATGGGTCTCTTCGATTCATTCTGACCAACCGACACGTCCTGGATATTCTGTCAGGATCTAGAACACATCCCTGAAGACTGTGTATCGAGGAACCGTATGTTGTGGAGGAGTGAACTTGGTGATCTGGAGCCCCAGTGCATTGTGGGTCGGGGTCAGGGGCGCTAGTCTAAGCGATCACCCTCCCATTCTGGGCTTCTGTTTTTGTACACACACACACACACACACACACGTCAGTGGTTCAGTACCGCACTGTAGGGGGGTCCGTCTGGGGGATTCACGGCCCCTGAGCCTCTGCCCTGTTTACTGACCTCACACACACACACACACACACACACACACACACACACTCACTCTCTCTCACACATACACACACCCTTTTTTGTTAGCGCGGCGCCCCAGGTCTTTCCCTGCCCCAGCCGGCCTATATGGCCTTTCTCAGAGAGCGAGTGTGTGTGTGTGTGTGTGTGTGTGTGTGTGTGTGTAGCTCACGGCTTTGATCTGCAGCTGAAGGGCACTCACGGGCCACATCTCCAACTACGTGAGAGTCTGCAGCCCAGCTGGAACGACAGAGCGAGGGGGAGAGGGAGGGGGAATTCCTCCGCTGCTGTGGGAATTGGGACACGACCGCTCACGCTATTAATATATCGAGTGCTGTAGGCCCTGGAGAGAGAACAAGAGTGAGAGAGAGGGAGAGAGAGAGGGGGAGAGCAAGCGAGACGGAGGAAGGGAGTGATTGATTTTCACACCACCGCTAACATTTCCGCACATCGTCGATATAATCGATGGCCGTGATTAATGCCTCCGCCGCCACCACGCTAACTAGACCGAAATTTGTTTGCACGTAAATTCCCCTCTTTCCTGCATCACACACTCAAATCTGGCGTCAGGAATTTGGATGGAATTGCAAATTAGTCATTTAAATTCTATTTAAGTATAATTAAATTATTGTTTTTTTTTTTTTTTAAACAGCGCCCTCTGTGCCAGGTCAGCGAGTTACATCCCGCTCTAGTGTCGACGCGAGCGAAAGATTTAACCCTGAACCCGCTCGGCTCGCACGGCCGCGAAACGTATTCTTCCTCTTCTAAGCTGTTTTGAATAAAAGCTAAAGGAATGTCATTCTTCATCAAATTCACACCACCACATGCCATATTTTCCCAGCAATAGAGATTTTAAGCATTGCCAGCTGGAGAGACAGCTACAACGACCCTGCGTTAACTCTGTAGCCTCAGAAATCAAAGTCACTAAGCAACAGTCGTATGCAGTGTTCAACAACTTGTGCAACATTTAAAAAAAACAAAAACAAAAAACAAAGCTTTATGCTTCTAAGGATTGATCTTGAAGTTTTTACTGAGGAAATATGCAAAAATGGGAAATGTTTCTTCAACTGGACTGGGTTTCTGAAAAATTCCCTGTGGTGTAAAGTTACACCACAGCGCTGCTGGATTCTGGGTTCTGATTGGTCAGAAGGTGTTGATGAGTTTTCTAGAACAGAAGCCCTGACAGTAGTGCAGCTGCCAATCACAGGCTTGTATACGTTAATGCGTTTGTTCTAATACGTTACCGTTTCTATAGTAACAGCTCATACGCAGGGACTCTAACGGTGGACGCGCCACGTAATTTAACCTGATGATAAAGAAAAATTTATTTTACATTTATGGAAGGAGTCTCCAGTGTCAGTTTTCACATTTACAGGACAGAGAAGTTTCCACTTTACGCTTTCTCCAATTTTTTTTCACTTTTTAACTGCGAGAGAGAAAAAAGAGAGGCGATGGCCGTTTATAGCTGCTATATCGCAAGTTGTTTAGGTGACGTTCCACTACATTAAATGTAACTATAAACAGATAAAAAATCTAACCTTCTTTAATAAATGAGAAGTTGTAATCGCTGAGAAGAGGAATGAAACACTTCGGGACATGGTGTTACAGAAAAATAAGGTGAACCTCTGCTTCTTCGCACCACTCAGCATTTTACTGTAACAGAAACAGTTGTTTATTTTTTAAACTATGTAAAATTTATTCTATAAAAATGTAAAATGGCCTCGGGTTTATTTCCGGTCTCTATCATGGCAGGAAACTGTTGCCATGGTTTCCCAGATTGCGATAGTTTGGTTACACAGATATCCATTAAACATCTGCAAACGTACATAATGTCCATTTTTTTAAACAGTGTTCATGCGTGTTCTTAGAAACCCTCCGTCAAGGTTTATGTAGTCAGACTCGCTGCCTCGGAAAACAGTACGCTAATGAAGCTGTGACTCATGAAGCTAACCCGAGATCAGAAATCACCTGCTGCTCACTAAGCTAAGCAAAACGCTGCAGGTTTGATCAAAAACTACGTTAGCATTCTTTGGAATTAGCACACAAGTTGCTGAGATAAGAATTGTGCAAGTCATGCTGGTGTTACTCAGTGATTTATAAGATATTTTCTAGAAAGATTTAAAAAAAAAAAAAAAAAAAAAAAAAGCTATTCACTTAAGCTTGTTAGTTTGCTCTCTCAGAATTTAGCTAGCGTTACAACAAGAAGGTCCCATCGGTGCTCGTTAGCTAAACGTAAAAAGCTAGCTAGCTAACAGCTTCATTAAGTTAGGTAGGAACTATATCTAGCTATATTGTGTTACATTTTTACAATTAATAAATAAATAAAGTGAGGTATTAAACTGGAGAAAAGACTTCTGTTATAGAACGGAAACATTAGCTCCAGAACCCAGCTAGCTCAACTCTGCAACTTCAAGAACCTCATGAGTGTTTTTGTCAGGAGGACCGTCACGGTCACCACGCCTCTTATCAGTGTGTGTCATCTCCACGCTTCACTGACTGGCTCCGGATTCGGAAACAGATTCTCTGATTGATTATGTGGGGAAAAAAAAACAAAAAACCTGCAGTCGTTTCCCGAGAGAGAGAGAGAGAGAGAGGGAGGGAGAGAGAGAGAGAGGGGGAGAGCGAGGGATTTGGCTCTTTATCTCTCCGCCGCTCTGCTTCGCCAGTAAGCAGGATTAATGTGGCTGTCTGAGCGGGAGCCAGGTACACACACACACACACACACACACACACACACGGGCAGGCAGACACATGCACCCATACACACATGCCAAAGGCTGACACACACACAGACCAACCATGCACACACACAAACCACAGATATAACCCCTATTCTCAGTCCTACACACACACACACACACACACACGATGACGATGTAGGAAACACCTGTTTCTCAGGGGGAAAAAAAGTGCACACAACGCCACTTCCATCACTGGGTGTGTCCTCGCACATAAATAAAAAAAAGGTTTAATTGAATTTCACAGCTGAGGAAATGTGTGAATTCAGTACCGCGGAGTCATAACAGATTTAAGAACTAACTGCTCTTCAATTTTTTAAAAATTAAATGTCGATTTGTAAAATCTGTAACGCATTTTTTTTTGTCATTTCCTCGTGTAGTACGAATCGCCGTCACATGCTCATGACCTTTTTTTTTTTTTTTTACGTAAAAGTTCATCTCACTTTTCAGGTTTTAGCATTTTACTGTGTAGCTCTGATAGTTTGTAGCCACCACTCGTAGAATGGTATTGTTTTAGCCCCGCCCACTAATCTCTGTGCAGCTCCGCCTCTTCAGCGATCTGCAGAAACCGCTCGGCCCCACCCCTTCACCTGTTTACAGCATCCGCTTGACTCCACCTCTACAGCTATCTAGGGCTGCACTATGTATCGAAATTATCTGAATTTCACAAATCAAAATACAGATCGCTTGCGATAACGGAATGATTTTAACACTTCAGAAAGTTACATGTCGTCTCATTTTTAGGTCGACGCAGATAGCAGAGAATGCTTTCTTTTCTTCAAAAGAACATGCATGTTGGTTATGTTATTTTTATTTTTTAAATATATCAATTTAAATTGATTTTACACACTTAGCATTTTCGTACGGCATATCGCATTTTTCTTCAATATCGTGCAGCCCTACAGCTATCTGTGTCCACTTGGCCCCACCCCTTTCAGCAATCTACAACATCTAGCTCACTCCACCTCTTCAGATTATCTACATCCACTTGGCCCCACCCCTCTCGTGATCTTCAGCAACCGTTTGGCCCCGCCCCTTCCTTGCTTTGCAGCAGTCCAGTTGGCCCCGCCCCTTCCTTGCTTTGCAGCAGTCCAGTTGGCCCCGCCCCCATCTTACAGTTGTAAGATGCTTTAGCCGAAACCCTCAAGTCATAACTTTGAGCTTCGCAATGTTCCTACTGATTTGTCGATATAGCGTGAAAACCATAAATGCGTAAATTAAACTGAAATATGACGACAGTACTTACGAAACTTAGACTAGGATCACTGATGCAGATTTACGAATCATTATGAATTTGCGTACGATAACTTTCGAGAGTAAAATAACTCCACGAGGATGTCAGTTATCACGTAGTTACACTACATCACCGTCATGCAGTAACGGAGTGATGGCGTCATGCCACATGACAAACTTCCTTGATCTTTTATACGTGCGCGTTTCTCGTAACCCCTCCCCCAACCCCATTCTGCCACCTCACGCGCAGCCAATCACCTCAAAGCGTTATTTAGCATCAATTCCAGACATTTCTCGTCAGTCCTCAAGAGAGAGAGAGAGACAGGAAATAAGTAGACATTTCATGAAAAATAGTCCAGCTATTAAAGACAACAAGCGCGCGCGTGTGTGTGTGTGTGTGTGTGAGAGAGAGAGAGCGCTAAACGGTCTTGTACATGGCCTCTATCAATACTCTTCCAGCCCCAGTCTGGTATGGATTAGATAACCATCCTCCCTCACCATCTCTCTCTCTCTCTCTCTCTCTCTCTCTCTCATTCCATCGATCATCACCCTTCAGAGCTCTGAGCGGCAGAAACAGCGGCCTGTCGAGAGATTTTATCGTCACAGCTCACCGGATTTCTTATAGCAGAATTAGCACGGCCAGTGTGCAGAGACTTATCTCATGTAGCGTAACGCAAAAAAGTTTACATTTATGCAGCAGCACAACAATGCTAAAGGACACACACACACACACACACACACACACACACACACACACACACACACACCACTTCTCTGTTCATGACACACACACATCTCTGTTCAACAAGTAAACACACACACAAGCGTACGAAAAATTTAATGAAAATTATTCTGAAGAAAAGTCTCTAGCTGTTGTCACTTTCTCTTCCTCTCTTTGTCGTTCTGTTTCTCTTTCTCCCTCTCTCTTGCTCTTTCTTCCTTTCTTCTTCCTCTCCCTCTCACTATCTGGCTGTCTCTCTTCATCTCTCTCTCTCTTTCTCTCAGTCTGTCTCTCGCTCCATCTCTTCCTCTGTTTCGTGTCTTTCTCGGTCTCTCTCTGTCCTTTCTCACTCTATTTCTGTTGGTCTCTCTCTGACTCACTCCTTCTCTCCTTCCTTTCTGTCTGTCTCCCTCTATTTGTTTGGCTTTCTCTGTCTATCTCTCTGTCTCTCCCACCCTCTCTTTGTCTCTTTTTCTCTCTCAAGCTTTTTTGTCCTCTTTTTTCCTGTCTGTTTTTCTGTCTCTGTCCCACTATTTCTTTGTCTTTCACGGTCTCTCGCTTTCTCTCACTCACTCACTCTCCCTCTTTCTGTTTGTCTTTCTTACACTCTTTCTCTCCTGCTATTTTCTGTCCATCTCCCTCTATTTTTGTCTCTCTCTCTCTCTCGCTCTCTCTCTCTCTCATTAACGTGTTGGAGTGTTTTGGTGTTTCGCAGGCAGCTGGAATTTCATCTCCTCCTGCTGCCTTTATCACGCACACTCGCGCGCGCCTGCGTTTATTACGCACCTCTAATCGCTTTCTCGCAGGTAACCGAACACTGCGCCGCCCGAAAGGCCACTTCAACACACACACACACGCACGCGCGCACACACACACACACACACGCACGCACACACACACACACACACGGAGACACTCATACGTGCGTCACAGCCTCACATACTTTCACATGCACACCCACGTGTACACACGCACACAGACTCACCAAATTATACACGGAGAATTTTTACACAAGTGTGTGTGCGTGTGTGTGTGGAAGGAGGGGGAGAGGGAGGGGGGATGCCGGTTGAGTGATAGAAGGAAGGCAGACGTTCGCAGCGAGCATGAGAGCGAACGGAAAACAGAGAGAAGCGGAGCGCGAGAACTGATCGGAGTACGACAGAACCGCAGCTCCTCCTACTGTTCACTAGTGGGACTGCAACACACATCTGCCTCGCTCGCACTCCTTCTCTCTCTCTCTCTCTCTCTCACACTCACACACACACACACGCTCACACACACACACACTTGGTCTTTCTCTGTATATCTGTCACACGCGCGAGCACAGTCGGGTCTGCGTGCTGCGATAACACGACACAGAGGGGGCGCGCACATGCACATACACACACACACACACAATATCCAAGTACATGATTTTGGGTAAAATAGTAAAAGCCCTGCAGCACAAACTGGTAGTGAAGATTTATTTTTAATTTTCCTGACTGGTTACTGAGTCATCAGTTGACCAATTAAACCTAACTTCTATTTCAAAAATGTTCAAATCACGCAGTAACATTTTATTTACGCTCTTGTGGAAACAACAAGACAGCAGGGATGTTACACTTTTACATTTGGAATTATATACAGCATGGACGACAGGAATTATTATTATTGATATTTTAAAAAATCTATAATAGATCTATAAAAGATTATACGCATCATATATCGTATATAATAACATTTGTAAGGAATAGTACATCCTTTTATAGTAACATTAATGTTGTGGAATGTGTGTGAAAGGGGTTAGTTCCTGTTGTCGCTTACGTTACAGCAGCTATAAACAGTCGTTCCCTCACCAGCATCTCTTTATTCTCTCTCTAGACGGTAATAAGACCAAAATAAACAAAAAAACACACAGATTGTTGTGTTACCGAGAAACCGCAAAGAAGCGTAAACTCCTCCGTCCCGAAGACGTCGGAAAACGTAAAGTTACAGCTTTACCACTGACTGTTACAAAGCGCCGACACTAGAGACTCCTTCCTTAAATTAACTTGTCCACTGTACAAGTCCCGGTCAACACCTTCTGACCAATCAGAACCCAGAATTCAGCAGCGCTGTGGTGTAGAGATCTGGAATGTAAGGTATAGCTTACCTTTAAAAAAAAAAAAAAAACAGATCGATTTTCAAGAGCTTTACAACCTCAGAACAAAAACCCTGGCACTAATCTAGAGCAGACGGAGTTAAACAGCGGTTAACGGTTTTATATATAGGCGCAGTGAACACACATCGGTTGAGCGGAGAATAAATGAGCAGAAGTCTCAGCGTGGAGCTCGAGCAGCTGATCGAACCCTCGTCTCCTGGATCGATAAGCGTCTCTCCGTTTTTCCCCTCGCTCACTCTCTCAGTCTCTCTCCATCTCTCTGCCTTCCTCTCACAAACCTCCATCACTCCTCCTTCAGTGTCTCTCTCTCTCTCCATCTCCTGTTCACTCTCAGTGTCCGCCATCATGCTTCTGTCTCATTATAAAGCACCGAAAAAGGAATGAAACGCTGTGTTGTGCTGTTGTAGGTGGTGTAGATGAAGCAGAGTCCCTGTTACCACACGCAGGCTGATTATCTTCCTGTAACACCATCTCCTGAACTGCTTTATTCCTCTTATACAGCAGCAGTTTGTCAAAAGAAAAATACATTGTATATTTTATCTGTCTGTAGTTACCTTTAATGTTGCAGCATATCCGGAAAACAAGTTAGTTCCTGTTGTCGCTTACGTTATAGCAGCTACAGACAGTCGCTCCCTCACCAGCCTCTATTCTTTCTCTCTCTTGAAGTTAATAAGACCAAAAAAAAACAAAAAAAAAAAAACGCAGTTAACCAAGAAAGCAGAAGGAAGCATAAACTCCTCTCTCCTGAAGACGTCAGAAAACTTAAAGTTACAGCTTTATCTCTGACTGTGACAAAGCGCTGACACTGGAGACTCCTTCCATCAATGTTACATAAACATCTCTCCACAGAAAACGTCACCAAAACAACGATTACACACGTTTTTTTTTTTTAAACACCGTTACGTGGAGCCAAAAAATTAAATTGCAAATAAGAAATTACAGAGTAACAACCTGTAGCAGCTGTGATAAACAAAACACATGCAACAGACACACGCAGGGTGACGCTGCGATATTAGCATCATGAAAACGTCTTTTTTTCAGAATTATTATATTTCTTCACCTTGGAGTTGTATACAAACTGCCAGCAACAGAGCAGTGTTCAAGTTAAAAAAGGCTTTTATAAATAATAATACATTTGATTATTAGTAAACAAATTTAGAATAAATATTTTTTAAAATGAAATATAAAGAAAATATTTTTATTTCTAAAATTTTTTTTATATAAATAAATAACTTTGATATTAATATAAATATATAATATAAAAATATTTTTGATAAATAACAATGTTACAATTAAATAAAATTTATTTATACAAATATTTTTCTATTATATATTAATGAATTAAAAAGACATCACAGTGAAAAGCGTATAGCGACAACTGATCACAATATGTCGATATTATGGCAATATTTAATTCCGAGCCGATTGAACAGACCGGGAGTCGTGTGATCTCAGGGTTCGACTCAGTTATCAATCTGGAAGATCGGACAGAAGAGCGTTGCGGAAGTCTAGTCAGGAGAAAAGAGAAACGCACGTCTCAGCATTATAGCTGCAGAGGCAGTAAGCGCGGGGGACGGAGATGGACAGTGTTCTGTGGAAAAGTGCCATTTCAGTGATATTACGGATGTGCAGCGCAGCCGAAAGGAAAAAGTCAGGTCAAAGGCACAGTGTTTATCTCCAGTTCTGTCTCTGCTGGTTTCTTTTCATCAACCTGATCTCATTAAACATGGCCGTCGCTAGCGGCGTGACGAGCCTAGAGAACGAGGCTCATAAATTTCCAACAGGATGTCTGAATAAATTGAGTGTCCATAAAATATAGCTGCAGGCAGCGAGTAAGGGGGCCAAGCACTATTTGGCCCCACTCCTTAGTGACAGAGGAAGACCAGAAGCCACTGGGACACGCTCCTGATGAGATGTATGCAATCTGAAAGCAAAACGTAAAGCTTTTGCTGAGATATTGCCTCACTTCCTGTTTTCACTAGCCCTCCCAAGCTGCAAAACCATGTAACAAGTTTGGTGTCGATACATAAAAGTAATGCTAAGATATGCCATCACTTCCTGTTTGGTGACTGCCATCAAATTCCTGTGTGTGTTATGGACAAAGCTTCCTGCATATCTAACATCATAAATCTGAGAAACAGGCGTTGTGGTGATAATTGGACAAAATTTTGTAGGAGAAAAAGGGAAAAAAACAAAAAAAAAAAGTTTTTAAAATACAAATTGGCTCTGCAAGTTCCATGGAATCAAGAGAAAGATGAATCTTGCTTTGACGTAGAGTGATTCAAAGGTTATGAGCAGTTTTAGTAATTTGCAAATTATAGCACCTCCTAGAGGTGAATTTAGAAAAAAAAAACATTTTTGAAGACCCTTCAGTTGTCGTCCCTCCCTCACCTACAAAATTTTGGTCTGAATAAGTCACGCCGTTGCCGAGACATACCCCACATCCTGTTCGGGGACTTCACCGTCAAACGAACAAACTGTCCCATATATATATATATATATAAAGTATTATTCGATTTGGTCTCACGACGCTGCTTTCCAAATTTGGTGATAATTGAACAAAATTTGTAAGAAAAGAAGGGAAAAAGTGTTTTTGAAAATCCACCTGGCGGAAATTAACATCATGGTATCCGTTGAACTCAAACCCCAGTGAATCAGAGGAAAGTGGAATCACGTTTCTACGACATCGTGCTGAAGAGATACTGTTGCAGACTTGCACTAGAGTACGTTGCGGTTCACTAATTTGATTGGACAAGCGACGTTCCAAGAGTGTTTGTGTTTAGCAGAACAGCACTGCGACATGTTTCACTGTATCACTCCACGTCTGTGTTCATTACATCAAATTCCAATTCTGACAATAGTTCGTTAAACTGAAAAGGTTATTACACTCACTACAGGCTGTCAGTCAGTCTGGGCGTTGGCATGGCAACATGCCGTGCTATAGCAAGAATAAAATATTTGGCCAGGTACTCGAAGGTAATTTCTTGTTTATGGAACCGTTGTATAAAAGCAGCATCACACTCGCAGTTGTTCTGTACTGAATATCGGCACAGTGCTGATATTGACTACAACAGCACGACTGCGAGTGCGATACTGCTCCGCTTTGACCTACTGGTGGCGCTAGAGAGCTTGGCTGGTGTACATCAAAACTGCCGTGTAGGTGGCGAGACTGTGGGGCGTTCAACAGGCTGCGAAGTACGCGTTAGAAGAAGAAGAGAACATGGTGCCTACCTTCGGTGCTTGGCCCCCTAATTAAAGTGATTTGGGAACAAAACGAATCTTTTTTCAGGATTTCTTTCTTTCTTTGCTTTTCACGAGCAATTTGTATAAATGTGATCAATTCGGTCTTTCTCTCCGATTCTGTCTGCCTCTGACAGTCTCTCTTTCCAGTTCTCCCTCTAATCCTGTCTCTTTTGGCCTGCCGAGCTGCCGTGCTGTGAACAGACAGACACATAAACAATCCGCAGGACACTGTGTGTGTGTGTGTGTGTGTGTCCAGGAATTCTGATTGCACCATTAAATCCTTTCCTTTCTATAAAGATTATACTGCTGTGTAATGTGTGTGTGTTGCTGGTGGCTGACTGTGCAACACACCTGAACAAACGTTCCCGAAATCCAGATGCTCCTGATGACACGTCACACACAGACTGTGTGTGTGTTGTAGTGTGTTTAAGCTTTCTTCAGGATGTGTGCGCGTACGATTGTTTCATGCTCATAAGAGCTTTAAAGTGTGTGTGTGTGTGTCCTTTATTGTTCAGTTATTTAAGGACAACCTCGAGTGGTTGTCATGCTTACCACTTGCTACACACACACACACACACACACACACACACTATGCGAGAGCTGCTGGGTGAGCTCCCTTCAACCCACGTGAAATCTTCAGAGAGACGGCGCTTGCTTGTGTGTCTTTAATGTTATTTCAGGAAGTGTGTGATTGTGTGATTGTAGCGTGCTTTCAAGTGTGTGCTTGTGTGAGTGAGAACAATAACGACTAACACTAACACACAGTCACAAACACACAGTCATTTAAGGACAACCTTGAGTAGCTGCCACACACACACACACACACACACAGTCTGTCTTTCTCTGAAGAATCCACGTGGGTTGAAGGGATCTCACTCAGCAGCTCTGTGTGTGTGTGTGCGTGTGTGTGCGCGCGCATGTTTTTATATCTTGGCTGGGACCAAATGTCCCCACAAGCATAGCAATATCTGACACGTTTGACAGTGTGGGGACATTTGGCAGGTCCCCACAAGGAAAACAACTACAAAAATCTAAAGTGGCAGAATGGAGTTTAGTTCCTGAGGTTAAGGCTGGTGTTAGATTTAGGTTTAGCCTAGCATTAATTAGCTGCTTTAATAATTAGGTCCTCGGAAGGATAATAAGACGCGTGCGTGTGTATGCGTGTGTATGCGTGTGTGCGCTCTGCGTCGCGGCGCCGTGCTCGTTCATCACAGTTGGGTGACGTGAGATTCGGCGTGCCGTTTCGGGCTGTTTGAGACGCGCGCGCTCTCGGGATGGTGATGAATGTTTAACGAGCTTTTGATCAGTGTGATCTGTGATCCTCAGCGCTGCAGGCGTTCCGGCTCCGCTCTCGCTCCGGCGCGTCTACGTGTTTCCTGCGGAACGGGAGAGGGGGAAAAAAACACGGCTGCATGTGGGGATGATTAGAACAAGGAGCATAATTAGATCAGACACCAGGATTTGTGCGCTTGCTCGGGAGGTGTCTGGTGCGCGTGCGTGTGTGTGAGTGAGTGAGAGAGAGAGAGAGAGAGGCGCTGTCAGTATATCTGTCTGGACTGGATTTTTCTTTTTTTTTTTTTCTTTTTTTTTCTGTGCAACCGTGAGCTTTCAGCGTGTGCATAAAAATGAGAGGGAGAGAGAGAGAGAGAGAGAATGAATCTGACAGCAAAAGAAAGTGTGTGTGTGAGAGAGTGTGTGTGTGTGTGTGTGTGTGTGTGTGTGAGAGTGTGTGTATTGCCTCACGGCACTCACACATTCTCTCTGTGTCTGTGTGCGTCGCTGTCCCACACGGTGTCCTCCTTGGACCAACAACTTGGCCAGGCTCCCAGACACACACACACACACACACACACACACACACAGAGCAGTGCCAGGCGGGGGCGGGACGTAATGTCAGCCGGCTGCACGAGCCCTCAGCGTGATTACGAAGTGATGCAAGCTCTCTGTTCACGTCACTAAGGCTGCATTTACATCGCCAAACGATCCAGATTTTTTTTCGCCAGCTTCTAACACGGATCAGAAAACGCCACGTACTTGTAAACAGCTCAGATCGGATTTTTTCGCACATGAGGATCTAAACCTGATCTCTGATTTCTGCAGTGTGGCTAGTTACACATGTAAACACAGATCGTTTCTTACGTACACGTAAACAGATGGCAAAATGTCGGAACTGTGCGTTAAGACTCGGGAAGTAAAAGCAACGTACGCATCGCAAATTCAAACCAAAATGATTTTCAAAACTTGATGGACTTTCTGTTGTTGTTGTTGTTTATTAAGCGTAGCTGATCTAGGATAGTTGTTAAGGAGGAAGAGGCCAGAAAGAAGTGAGCTAACAGAACACACACACACACACACACACGTCTCGTCTCACTATCCTTCTGAGGACCTTCCACTGACACATTTATTAATGCAGCTAATTAATGCTAGGCTAAACCTAAACACTGTGAGACATTTGGTCCCCATAAAGATAGAAAAACACACACACTGGGCATAGCTATGGGTTTCTCAGCATGCCTGTCTCACTCAATACTAATTAGAAACAGCACATGGGGAATATGCACACACACACACACACACACACAGTGAGAGGGTGTGTGAAGCCCAGTTTATGGCTAGACGTGCACATTTCTTAAAAGAATAAACTGTATAGCGTTTATCTCCGCTGAAAATACTTAAAGTCTTTACAAACAGCTTAATTTAAAAAAAGAACAACGCCTCCGTATCGTAATGAGAGACGGAGTGACGTCATTATTCCCAGAGCATCTCTGGGAATAATCAATAAATCAAATGCACGTGTATGTGTCTGGAAAGATCACGCCATATTTTAACTCCTGCTGATATATATCCCGTCTCAGTGGACCTGTTGCTAAGGATTGCGTTATTTCAGACGCTCCTGGAAGCGCTCGCTCTTTTCGTGAAACGAGTTTAAAAACGCAAAACAGTCAAATATAGACGGCGCATAAAAGGACGCGTCAGAGAAACGATGTTAATGAGTTGCTTAAGGCAAGTGCATGCTACCTACGTGTCATGGTCATGTGACCTACTAATGTTCAAGCGCAACTTGCGTGGCCACGCCCCCATCGCAAACTCAAACCTATCAGTGTGTTAAAATGAGGTGTGTGCATTACGCTTGGACTCAGAATTACTACAGATGTCCGATGTAACGGTCAGGTCCGGAAGACTAATCCCGTCCGAATAGTGCCATAGAGAGCTCAGATAACATGCTGTCCTGTCAGATCTCGCACGGAAAAGTGTGTGCGCATGTGCGCCTCCGTCTCACCTCCACACACTGCGCCTCACCAACCAGCGCCAACCTCAGAGCCTGAGGATGGTCTAGCGTTGGATTTTCCCAGCGCCGCCCCTAACTCCGCCTCCACTCGCTGCTCACCCGCGAGTTAAAATCACGCCATCGTTTCATGCACTATGCTATTACGCTACCAATTACGCTGTGTTTCTTTTTCAATGTCATTTGTATGACAGTGTATACAGTTACACACACAGTACACAACAAGTGCCGAACAGATGTTGTGTAGTCCGAGACCGAAACTGAAAACGATTAAATAGTTGCATGTCGTTTATCACGGCTCAGCACAGTCATCTGTTTAAAAACAAAACAAAAAGGAATGGCTTCATTAATAAATCAAATCTGAGGTGGCGAGGTGTTCGTGTGAGTGAGAAGAACTCAGTCTAAGTGTGGATGTAAAGGGAAAAGCTCTGTTTCATCACCATCTGAGGGAAAATGACATGAATATGCAAATAAATAATGGATGAATAATAAATAAATAAATATGTAAACACATAAAGAAGATTTCCAGTGGAGTTTTGTTTGCATCAAAAGCGTGCGAGAAAAACATGATGAGGATGATAAATTATGGATATGATGGGATCTGAGCGCTACACACTCACAAAACAGTTCTGGCTGGCTCTGGCTGTGTGTGTGTGTGTGTGAGAGAGAGAGATGCAGGCAAACAAACAACGCTAACTTTACTACATTACTCGACTAGCATACGTTTTTACTATTTCAGTGACGTGAAGAAATTTGTTGTGTCTCACTAGTGGTTACCCCACACACACACATACACACACACACACGCAAGTCTACACCCACACTGAAGTGCTTATTTAGGCCATGGACCTGATCACATTTTATCTGATTTATTTAGGTGATCACTCCAGACTGGAGCCTGTGAGGAGTTAGACTTGAACGTGCGTACGTAAAACCTAACGAAGCGCTCCGATACCAGGAACTAACGCACGAGTCGGAGGTGAGGAACACTACCGTTTTCAAAAAGAATTCATGGCTGTGTACCAAACCACACACTGCACACCATGTAGTGTCCCTAAATGGTAATAAGAAAAGTGCACCGCTTGTGCCATATTGATTTTTCCCCCCACTCACGATTTAATATAAATATAATAGAATACATCATAGAAACTGATAGCGAAATAAGACCCGAGCATTTCCCAAGTTTTTAGTTTTATTAACGAAATTAATTAGTACATTTAACCTTATGATGTGTGTGTGTGTGTGTGTGAGTAATTTCTGCAGAGCTGACGTTAGTCTGTTATCCATAGCTAATCACAGAGCACCATGACCTGCTACTTTGCACAGTCATGCAAATAAGAGTGTGTGTGTGTGTGTGTGCGCGCGCTATCTCTTGTTGCCTTTGCTACTGAATGATAAATGAGTGTTTCTGACTCCACTCTGGATTTAAAAGAGCAGCGGATAAGAATTAACCTTGTTGGGGGGGGGGGGGGGGGGGGGGGGGGGGGGGGGGGGGGGGGGGGGGGGGGGGGGGGGGGGGGGGGGGCGGGGGG